>AWWV01016014.1:0-26224 GCA_001974805.1 Corchorus capsularis | reverse complement strand
AAAAAAGTAACTAAAGTGTATTCGGTTCTAAGCCGAAACCGACCCGAAACCGCATAACCGACTACCTTCGATTTTTGGCGGTTCCTATATGTAATCGGGTCGGTTTCGGTTTCGGTTTCTATAATTATGTGTCGGTTAAGTTTAAAAACCGACCCGAAAAACCGAAACCGACCGATTGCACACCCCTAGCACCAGTTTCATCCTGAATTACAATCCCTAACCGAGCAACGCCTGTACTCTGATTATATGCTGCATCACAATTTAACTTCAATTGCCCTTGTCGAGGTAGCTGTCATTGCTTTAGCACCTGTTGTTTGGACACTATTCTTTCGCCATGTAAGCTCTGTACCCCATGTTCATAATCCTTCAACGTTACTTCCACCTTTCGCTGCAATTGGGCACTCAAAAAACATTTCCCCTCATGCAAACAAGAATTCCGATTAAACCATAACAACCAAAGGCAAACAAAAACCTTTTCGAGACAGCCCTTTTGTAGAGCAAGAACACATAGGTTTAGACAGAAATCATTTGCATCCTCATTTGAGGAAACAAAATCCTCCATCCAACTCGCTACATCTTGCCATAGTACTCTTGCATAATGACATTCAAAAAAGACATGCTTCAAGGTTTTACCCGATTCCCCACAGACACAACATATATCTTCAACATTCATATGCTTTGAAAGTAAAATACTCCGGACCGGAATAAATCCATGCATCAATCTCCATATGAAGTATTTTACCTTGGGTATAACTTTGGCTGTCCAAAGAAGTTTCCAAACAGGATTTCGAAGCTCCACATCATCCACCTCATGATTAAGATGAATCCTCGCCACGTAATAAGCGGATCGAACAGTGAACATCCCTAGCTTTGAAGCCGCCCATATAAGCTTATCTTCAACACGTTGAGAGCTAAGTGTAATATCCAATATCGCCTCTACCTCACTCGGTTGAAACAAAGAAACTATCAAGTCCTCATTCCAGCATCTCTCCTCTTGATTAATCAATTCTTCCACGATCCCATAATCAAGAACATTGGGTATAATTGAGCTAGGTTTCTCCATGGGCAAACTCGGAATCCATGTGTCCTCCATAATCTTTACAGACATACCATCTCCGATTCTCCATCTAGTGCCCAACTTTAATATAGCCCGTCCTTCCAATATGCTCCGCCACACATAAGATGGATTTGAACCCAATCTTGCATCCAGAAAAGAGCCCGTGGAAAAATACTTAGCTCGAAAGACCCTATAACAGAGTGTTGAAGTGTTATGAATAAACCGCCAACCTTGCTTCGCGAGGAATGCTAAATTAAAGGCCTCAAAGTCTCTGAAGCCTAGCCCTCCATCCAATTTGGAAGTACACAAATCCTCCCACTTGACCCAATGAATACCCTTACTTTGCCTACTATGACTCCACCAAAACTTTGGTAACATTCTGTTAAGATCTTTGACAAAGGTTAAAGGAAACTTAAAACAACTCATAGCATAAACAGGTATAGCTTGAGCCACAGCTTGAAGAAGTACTCCTTTACCCGCTGTTGATAATAACTTACTCTGCCAGTGGTGAATGCGATGCCAAATGCGATCTTTAATGTGTTGAAAATGAAATTTCTTTTCCCTCCCAATTAGAATTGGTAACCCCAAATATTTATCTCCATCCAACATCTTCGACACCCCCAGCTTTTGCTTTATTGCCTCTCAACTGGCCATGGTAGTGTTACGACTAAAATAGACAGCCGACTTCTCTATATTGACAAATTGCCCCGATGCCTCCTCATATTGCCTAAGTAAATCCAGAATGAATTCAGCCTCCTCCAAAGTCGCCCTTACAAAGAATAAACTATCATCGACAAATAATAGATGTGTCACCCTTGGAGCAGCTCGACAAACTGAAACACCCCTGATCACGCCATTAGCATCTTCATTATTCAACAAAGCTGGATATATATATTATTAGGATAATAATGGTTTTACAAATGCGTTATTCTCTTGATCTCTAAACTTGTGAATTAGTCATATCAAAGTGAATACTTATCCCCATTAGCATGTTGCCATTTGCCACGAAGACAAAGCATATATATGCAAAAAGGATTAGAATTCTGATAAAAAAAAAGATTAGAAAAAAAATGAAGATCGAGTGGGCACCACTATATATACACATATATAGAATAGGCATATATTATTATATATTTATATTGTGCAGAAGTTACACATATGTGTAAATTTGCTGTGACTAATGGCTATTGACATCACAAATTATTTAGTTTGCCTGCCTAATGATGACGATGGCCGCTCAAAAGATTTTCAAAGTGCGAAAAGGAAAAGAAGATTCCCCCTCTCCCTTCTTTAATTTTTTATATTATAAAATGTTAAAATTTCTTAAATTGGATATGGGAAAATCTATTTATATTTACTTACGTACACTATTATAGATCTATCATGTTTTATGCGTGAGAGAGCCAAAAATAATTTAAGGGCCATGCAAATTTATTTTGTTAAGAGATCATCAACTATTTGTACGTACTTTATTATATTATTACACTATAAATAATATAATATAATAAAATAAAATTAAACCTTTTGATATAAAGAAGATCACATGAGTGTTGAAACTTTAACATAAAGGAAAAGGTTAAGAGAGATTAATGTGAAGAAATTATATATTAGATAAAGGGGAAAGTTATAAGTATTCATGACATTCGATAATAGTACTTACACTTTTTACTTTAAATTTGCATGTCTACAAACAACTAAAAAATATATTTTTATATCCAAACACCTAAATATCCCTTATATTTGTATCAAATAATATAATATAATAAAATAAAATTAAACCTTTTGATATAAAGAAGATCACATGAGTGTTGAAACTTTAACATAAAGGAAAAGGTTAAGAGAGATTAATGTGAAGAAATTATATATTAGATAAAGGGGAAAGTTATAAGTATTCATGACATTCGATAATAGTACTTACACTTTTTACTTTAAATTTGCATGTCTACAAACAACTAAAAAATATATTTTTATATCCAAACACCTAAATATCCCTTATATTTGTATCAAGTACTATTATTGAATACAAATCATGAGAACTTATAGTCTCTCCCTTAGATAAATCATTCTCACCACAGTAATTATGATCCCAAACATGCACTAATAAGATTGGTAATTTCAACTCAAATTAACTCTTAAAGTTAAAAATAAATTTAGCCACAAGTTTATAACACAAAGTTTTAAAGAAAAAAAAATGACTCATCGTAAGTCATATATATAGAATTAGAATATTATATTTTGGTAAAGTACTTTCAATTATAATAAATAATTGTAGGAAAATTTCATAAATGATTCATTAAACTACAATTTATAAGAATATCACTCCAAACTTCGAAGGAAAAAAAGTTAGAATAAGAATGAGTGAACTTGAATTTCTTACTTTTTGTTTACGAGGGAATGAATGGAGATGGGAGGATGGTTCAAACCCACATCATCCACGACTGACGACTTATTTTCCCCCAAACTCTTCACCAATAGGCCAAGAAGAGGAAATCAAGCTAGTGAATTTCACACAATAAACTCTGCTTTAAGGGGATTTATTTGAAACTTAGTGTGGACAAGCCCTTAGGTTCTATGTAACACGTCGGTGAATGAGAAAATGATGTAATTAAAGTTTCCCACTTTAGACATTGGTGTTGATGATGTGAGACCTCCTTAATCTTTACGGTAATCTTTTCTTGAGTCAATGCTAAATTAGTGATTAATATAACTGTGATTAATGATTTGTCCCTCATTTTTAGGTGATTAAACATTAAACCACCCATCTTCCCCCTTTTCGTAAAAAAGACCCTTTAATTAACAAAAGTTGTTGTTTTTTGGCCAAAAAATTAACAACAGTTGTTTACAAACCACATTTCCTAATACTAATCCTGTTTCCTTGAGAAGGAATCCTTAATTAGTTTCATTAAATAGACATAAAGGGGGAATATTTACCTAATAAAGCAAATGACAGTTGTTTTAACTTAGCTTTGTAGCATATCCAATCTCATCCATCAATATATTAAATTAAATGCTAAGCAGCTGGAAGGAGAATTATATATAGACAGATTAAACGATCCTATATTTGTCTATCTACCGAAATCTAAGCATGTGTTGCATATAATTCCACGTGACAAAGTTTAATTTGTTGATTAGGAATCACAAATCAGAGAACCAAAATGGGGGTATCACCTTGGATTCTTGTCATTATTTTTGACAGGTTGATTAAAGCAAGTGTAATTAAAAAGATAATGACGCTTCGGCCAAAATTATTTGCTAATTATATCAATCAATTCTCCTAGATTCATTTCAAGATCTTATTAATTAATCACAACTTCATGTAAACACGGTTTAAAATTTGAGAGAGTCAAATAAATATGTAGATACACTAAGCTTAGCAATGTCTTTTGGGTGAAGAGTAAAGTTGTTAGTTTCGTACCGGACCATGTTTCGGTTTTCTTAAAAAGAATGGTACGTGCCGGGTTTCGATGGTTTCGTCATATCATTTCGGATTTTCCGGATTAGTATATATATAAAAAAATATTAAGATTTATATGTATATACAAATTAATTATATGATATATAGAATTATATATTTAAAATTTAACATTTATAATAATATTTTCAAAGGTCTATTAAACTGTTAAAAGGCAAAGTTTCATGGAAGGAGACGGTTAAATCTTTGAGTTAGTTTAGAAAGAAGAGTAAAATGATAGAAAAGTGGGGTAAATGAAATATGTATGGTTTAGTTCTTTTATTTTTATTAGTTGAAAAGTAAAAAAAAAAAACCTCAAATTTTAATATTATTTAATTATTAAAATGTCAAATTGAGTCTCAGAGAAAGTAATTTTAGGTTTCGGGCGAAATCCATGTTTTCGCCGAAACCGACCGAAAAGCATCGGTATCACCGAAATCACCGAAATTTAAAACGATACGAAATAAATAATCTACCGGTACCAGTTATAAGGAAAATCGGCGCGTACCGGCCGAAAACCCCGGTACCGATACGAAACTAACAACTTTGGTGAAGAGGGAAGAGTTTGAAGCCCTTATGTAAATCTTGAATATGAATCTTGCGAATGAAAAAAAAGAAAAAAAAAGAAAAAAATTGTAATTGAGCTTTTTCCTATTTTGTTCGACTTCAAATTAATCAAAATATACAAGTGATTACAAGTTATAAAGGGATTACAAGTTATAAAGGGATTGTAAGTATTGAATTTTTATTACTATTGAATTAATTACTGAATTTGTGGTGTAAAAACTGTTCGATAGTAAATGGACAATGTAAAAAATTTTATTTTTGTTGATCTATTTGTATGAAAAATATGATTTTAATTTAAAAAAATTCATTGATAACAATTTAAAAAGGAAAAACATAACATAATATTAGTGTGATTAAATAACAAATCTGTTGCGCCAAAAACTTTATGACAGCATGGGGACGTACAAGTCAATTTGCTGAAATTGACAAAGAGGTTGTTTAAACATGGATCTGGTGCGCGGAACAACAAATTAAAGATCAGAGCGATTTGTGGGGACTGTATCAAAGTCACAACGGAGCATTTAAATCATTGGATCCACAAAGTGAGTCTTCCTAAATTTGCGCTTCAAGAGCTGTTGTTGATTGAGATCGAGAGAAAATAACAAGTTGATTGTTATTGCTGAGAGAGAAAAACGTGTACAGTGTTTTTACGTCCAGAGACAAGATTGAAACAAGGAAAAAACACTAAAAGAGTATTCTTTTGTCCAGAGACAAGATTAAAACAAGAGAAATATTGAAGAACGAGTAAGAACTCGTGATGGCCAAGAGAAAAAGTGCGGAGCTTTTGAGAGAAAATAAGCATGGAACTTGGTTTTTTGCGCGGAGCAAGTTTGTAGCTGCAAGAGCTGGTTCGAGATGGCTGATATCTGTGAATGTGTAGCTGTCGAAGCGTCTTTGAAGCTCTGGGATTGATCCCTTTATATAGGGGGCTGCATGGGCCTTGAATTTAATGGACTTGACTTGCTCAAGAAGGCAAATTCCACCTCCTCAGGAGATGATAGCTTCCAGGAAGGAGATAGGAAGCTTCTTCCTCCTCTTGATAGCTTCCAGAAGCTGGGAAAAAGAGAGGAAACACCTGGGACGCCTCCCATCTTCTAGAAACACGTTGGTCTTCCTCATTTTCTTGTAATTTTCGTCATCCTCCTCCTCCTAGTGCAATTCAGCATGTCTTTGCTACCTCCTCCGAGCTGAAATCAACTAATCTGACTAAGAGATGGCCTTTGAACATCAAGACTTGGGTTCTTAACATCAAAGCCACGAAATTGATGATACTTAATCATATCAATCTCATCAAATTATCAAAATAACATTCAATTAAGAAAATGGCTAAAACCGGAGTGAGAAAGCCATTGTCCTTAATTGAAAAACTTGCAAAAGTTGCAAATGAAGTCGGAATAAGCCAAAACTTCACCAACATGGTTTGATCAACCTAATATGACATTAGGAAAAACTCTTGGTCAAAATCACCATGTTCTACATAGTGAAATTGGCTTCTCACCCCAAACTATCCTTAACTGAAAACCGTGAAGAAGTTTTTCCACCGGCGTCGTAATGAGCTAAAATTTTACCAAGATGATCTACATGACTCAAGGATCATCATGGTAAAATCCTTGTTGAAGTCGCAGCTCTCTATCTAGATCAATTCTTCCCATCTCGCCATTTTGTCCTTAATTGAACAAAATGCAAATTTGCCTCCCGGGAGGGAGCAACTAGCTGGGCAGCCTCATGACTATGTTAGAGTAATCACGTATGATGGATGTGAGGATTAAAACTTCACACCTCCCTTACGTAAGCATGGTAAATTGCTTGCTAACAAACATTGACTCGCTGGCTCCTTAGTGTAAGGAATAAGGAGGCAGCTTCCTGAGAGCAGGGCGGCCCCTCCTGGTTATAGGAGACGACTTAGTCTTTGATATTTAAGTCCATAAGACCAGGGGCGGATCCAGGAATGTTGGGTAGTGGGGGCACAATAATATATGGTATCAAAAAAAATTCTTGACACAATATATATATAGTATCAAATTTATATGCAAAAGTACATGAAATAATACATAAATAAAAGCATTATGATAGTTTTCTCAATAGTCTTTTTTGTACTTGAGGCCATTAGGATTCGAAACCTAGTCACTATAACAAAGAATCTAGCATTCTATCACCAGGCCAAGTGCTTAATGATATAGTTTCTCAATAGTCAATACTTAATATATTTATGTTAGAAAATAGTCACCACTTCCATCTAAAATAGCTAGCTTTTCTTAATTTTTTTCTCCCCTTATATAATTATAACTAAACTAAATGTCATTAAGTCTTTACCAAAAAAAAACACTAAATATGAAATATCATTAAGGTATAGCAAAAAACGATGTCATTAATAAAAGGTGAGGAAAGGAAAATGTTGGTAACCTTAGTAAGGTGGGATATATGGAGAGTAACACCTAACATATACTATGACTTTAGGAAGTTAAAAAGGAAGTTATACAAGGGATAAATAAAACTAAAAGAAAACAAGTGAGACCAATGAAAGAGGATTAAAAGGAAGTTACTCGTAGTATAGTATTTGTTTTGTTTTAAGTTTACAAGAATTCTTCTAATGGGCACAGTTAAAAAAACAAGATATATATATATAAAATATTTTACAACATATTTAAGGGACCATTGGATTTGAGTGGGGGCACGTGTCCCCAGTGCCCCCACCCTATATCCGTCCCTGCATGAGATGTTTCCCATCCTATGATATGATGGGATACAACTTCCTTTTTTACTGCTTGCCTTTTACGCTGACAGCAACATTAAAGGGGATTGCCTCCTCATGGTCCTTTATGCCACTTCCTTATTTTCAGGCGGCATACATGGATAATAATAATAATTATTTAATTAATAATTTTCGGCCCCTATTAATTAATTACAAGATTTTCCTAATTCAATTAGAATTAGGGTGGTACAGAAACTAAGTTTCATCAGGATTTTTAATTAAATCCTGACCACTCATCTTAATTTTATTCTTGTAAAGACCAATTTACCCTCAATTGTAAATTCAGATATAAACAAAATCTTTCCTTAAATAATATTGTTAAATAGAAAAAGTAATCTTAAACCTACTTTTTATTTTCGATGTTTTCTAATTGAGAGTTTAAGACTAAGTGATTTTTTTTTTCTGTGTGAAAATTAACAAGCCGAAAATTAAAACTTGCTATTACAAGGAGACTCCTCTTGCATCAACTGCCAATAGAGACTTCATTTTGTCAGGAGGCTCAAGTAGAATTTATTTTGTTGAAGTTCAAAGTCATCATAGAGTTCACATGCTGCATTAGCGAGCCATTCAACACAAAAGTTCCCTTCTCTGTAGGTATGTTGTAATTTGTAACTCCAGTCTTGGCTTAGTTAGTGTCTGATGTCAACAATGACACTAAGTGATTTTTGGACATTAATTATCAAACACATTGAAAAAAGTTAAAGCATTATAAAGTTTCATTTACAGTGGTTTGGAAATTTTCAATGGTTTAACAAATAACCCCCACTAAAGACCGTAATCAACTTTTGGTGATAATTAATCGAGATAATTAATTGATTTTTGTCTATTTTACCAATGTGTTTAATAGTTGTAATGAACATATTCTTAAGTCCAGATTTATCATGCCTTTTCATGTGGAAATACATGTCCAAATTGGGAAAAAAAATGTATGCAGTGAAAGCATAGACTAACACACTTGTATAATTAATAACTTTAGTACTATGGTCTTTATGACTGGCATTAATTTTCTTTGTTTATATTTTTTCTTTGGTCAGGTATACTAATTTTATGCAGTTAAAAGCCTCTGATCTTCTCAAAGCCGATCTTAATTAATTACTCCATGAAAATGAACTTAGAATTGAATTTTATTGTGGCATAAGTTGTAAATTTATCAGGTCTAGTTTGGTATTGAGGTTGATGTTTGGAAAAGCTCGGTTTGGAAAAAAGTGTTTTTGAAATTATGGTAGAAGAATATAATTAATGTTTGGTATTGCTGTAAAAAATGTGGTACTAACAAGATAAAATGTCTAAAAAATATATTAATTAAAAAGGAAAGAGAAAAAAAAAAGAAAATTTTTTTTATGGAAACAAGAATTTTAGCAGCAAGTAACTATTACAAAATCCACTAGAGAATGAAACTCCCCTTGCATCAGCACCTAGTAATGGCTTAATTCCATCAGGTGGTTCAGGCAGAAGTTCTAGATCATCATCGAGTTCACATGCAGCAAAAGCGAGTCAGTCCGCATAAAAATTTCCTTCACGATATGCATGTTGGATCTTGCAATTCCACTCACGACCCAGTAGTTGTCGAACATCAGTAATCAGACCACCAAGGGGATGAAGGTCGACATTACCTTTCTGAATCAGATTAATAACAACCAAAGCATCAGTATCACATATTAGATCCTGGTATCCACAATCCTACGCTATTTGCAAACCTTGCCTAATGCCTTGCAATTTAGCTTCCACGTTCAAACAAATACCCAAATATAATTTGAATCCCATAAGCCAAGAACCTACTAGCGATCGAATCAATCCTCTGGCACCAACAACACCGGGGTTTCCTTTGGCTACTCCATCCACATTCAACTTGACTGTACATCCATCTGGCGATTTCCAGTGAACATGAAAATCCTATCGAGCCATTGGCTTTTTCAACATAAGAGCTCGCATAACGTCATCAACGGTTTGCATTATATTTTCTACCAATGAGCTCTCCTCCGAAGTAACTTCCACCTCCTTCGACATATAGTCACACAGCCTTGTCCATAATCTCCAAAGTACAACAACAAAATTTATTCTCCAGTGCACCCACAATACAAAATTTTCGATACTAAGTTGGAATCAACACATTTAAGCAAAGTGTTTAAGTTAGGAGGCTAATTAAAAGAGTCTCATACCTTGTGAGCAGCACAACAGTCCCTTAGTACATAAAGAATAGTCTCCTCAGAAAAGCCACAAAGGTTGCAAGACGCCTCGTAACTCATTCCCCATGTTGCCCGAAGGCTGTTAATAAGTTATCTGCCCCAACTGACCAGCCAAAGAAAATGTAGCCAACGTGCAGGTAGCGGTAACTTCCATATCTAGCCCCAATCATTATTCAGCAACTCTATATCATCTTGAACCAATGCTTGGTATGCCGATCTTGAATTAAACATTCCATCAGTAGAATGCTTCCAAATTCTCGTCATCAATTAAAGTAAACCTTGCAAACGGGTAGCCAATAACCTTCAACGATATCTCGATAGGTAGCTCCACAAAAATCTTTCTCATGTCCCAGCCACCAGTTTCATTAATGTAGTCCCTTATAGGGATGGCAGTGGTGCGGTTTTTTGCGGATATCCGACCCGTTTAAAACCGTTTAAAATCCGAAACCGTTTACTAAATGGTTATGGAGCGGTTTTGGATAGTCGAAGCACTATCCGTTGCGGATTTGGAGCGGTTTCGGTTTTAGGGTCTTGGATAGCGGATATCCGTATAAAAACCGATTATAATCTACTAGTGGTTTTGGATAGCAGATATTCGCATAAAAACCGTATAAAATCCGTTTAAAACATAAAATTGGGCTAATTTGGCGGTTTTGGGTTCGGATTCGGTTTTTAGACGGATATCCGCTTAATAAATGGTTTTGCGGTGCGGATTTGGATATTGTTAATCGGTTTCGGTGCGGATTTGGATATTATTAAACGGTTTCGGTGCGGTTTTGGTTATTAGGTTTAAAATTTTAAGCGGATTTGGATAATGGATAATTAAACGGTTTCGGTTTTGGATAGTGAAAATTTCGCGGTTATCCGCACCGCTGCCAACCCTAGTCCCTTACTAGAGCCTCTTCATTTACCAAAACCATTGTGGAATCAACGACATGCAGCAAGGGCTCACCTAATAGCAACGGGTCGCCCCAAAATTTGACCTTGCTGCCATTTCCAATCCTCCACTTCAGCCCATTAGACAAAGAAGTGCAAGCTTTAAGTATTCCTCTCCACGTATATGTCCAGAACTGTGACCCGCCTTGCCTATCCTCAATGAATACAAATGTCATCACCTACCTTAAACTTTGCTTTGACTAAACGGACCCAAACACTGTTTCTTGATAAATGATCGCTGTCGTAAAGCAACCATAAAATAAAACCAAACAAACTCCAACTATAGTAGCTAACGTAAGTTAGGGTCGATCCCATGATGAAGACATAAGGCTATTAACCGAATCAAAACAACTAAGAGAAAAAAAACACGTTAAAAGCAACTGGGTAAAAGAAAGCAATAAAGTTGTCACGAAAGCAAAGAGTTCATATAACCTAGTGCTAAATAAAGAAAACAATAATAAAAGCAACAACACTTTCCTACTTATCCCCACCTAAGTATGAAACTAATCAAAGATACCGTGGATCACAGATCAACAAATTAATTTAAGCATTAAACAAGTCTTAGGAAGAGATTTAGATTACTAAAGTTTCATCTAACCTCAAACTATATAAAAGATAGTTAAAACACTACTAAAGCTTCACAGAATTAACCCTTTTATTAATACTCAATTCAATACTAAAGCTTCTTGAATCATGCAATTAACAAAGCATAGAGATCAATAGACACTCCAAACATATACACAAAATTACCAAGAATTCTAAACCCAATTCAATAAATTAGTTACTAATTCTTCACCAATTTTATCAAATCTTGCTACCAACAATTAAATTCAATCACTAAAAATTCACCAAATCTAATATAGCAATAGATCAATTGATTATCTAATTAGGGGAGCTCAAACCTAACAAAAAATCAACGAAGCATAATCAATAAAATCAGTGTTAGCATTGAAAACTTGTTTGTTAAAGATCAAATCAATGAATTAATTTATTCAATCATGCAAGACATGTCAAAACAAGCATAATCTAGATAGATCATCATCAAATCATCAATCAATTGATAAAGAACATAAGCACAAGATCTCACCATGGATAAAATTGATTAATTCATAGCAAAGGGGTTCAAAGTAGAAAAGTATGAAGAGAATTTACTCACTCATGGTTGTTTTGTCCAAGACAAGGCAGCCCCTAAGGGGCGGCAACTTGGGAGAATTACCCTCCTTAGGGTTTGCAAATTCTATTTTCTAATCAGTTATGACAAATCCTAAAATAATCCTACCTATTTATAGCAAACCTAGAACACATCCTACCCTTTAGACAATCAATACCAGCCCCTAGATGTGGCTGTACAAAAGGTAAGATAGACATCTAATTTCCTAATCTTTCTCTAACTAAGATTTACATCAACTTTGTCTCTAAGCAAAAGCTATAATTGGTTGAAGTAGATCATCCTCATTGATTAGGATCCTTCATTGGCCAATTGAAGTGCTCCACATAATCACACACAACTACATAGACCGTCCAAGCAACCTCCAAGTCGGTTTAAGGCTTCCTTAAGTCATTTGGATAGTTGGTCAAATCTGTTCAGAAATCTTCAAGGGCAAAATCGACATTTTTAACGGCGGAATTGGCTCTCAAGGTCAAAAGGAAAGTTAAAGAGCTTGAAGTGCTCTATCCAACGGTATATCATTTGTATTTTTCTGAGCTCTGGATTAAAAAAATATGATTTTTCTACCGAAACTGCATTTGTGAACTCCGTTGACTAGGATTTCAAATTTCTTCTTTTCCAATTAATTACTGCATCATAATTGCTGATTGGACTTGTAAATCCTCTTTGGGCTTTAAGACATGCTAATTGGGTTAAGAGAAATTATATTTGGGTCTCTTATGATTCGGGCTTCATGGGCTCAAACAGGCCTTTTGGGCCTACTGGGCTACAAATGGCCAAAATCAGTAGTTTCTCCAAATTGATCCAAAATTACTCCAAACCTTCATAATCTTAAACAATAGCTCCAAATGGGCCTGAAAATAGAAATATGAGAAATATGAGTCCATTTAGCCTCATACGACTACCAAAACAAGGCAAAATCGCATAAAAACTAAAGCATAATTTAGGCCTTATCAATAAATCTCCAGGCCATCTTTTGGAGCTAAGCCAAGTTATGAAGTTCCATGCGTCTTAATCCTAGCCCCCCCATCCGTTTCGAGCAACAAACATCCTTCCATGCAATCAAATGCACTTTCATTTTCTGTTCATTACTGCCCCACAAGAATCTATTATTAAGACTATCCAACAAACTTGTCACATTCCTTGGAAGCAACATCGTCATCATGTGATAAGATGGGATCGAGCTCGTCCAACAAGAGTAGATTGTCCAGCCAACCTTAAATTCTTTAACTTCTAACATGCCTTGCACCTTCTCTACAACCTCCTTGAAAGTGGCTTTAGCGATCCTTCTATGAATAAGTGCCACCCCCAAATAATTACCAAAATCATATGAACTAGGAATCCCCAACAGTGTGCTCATATGCCTATTGCTGCCCCTTGATTTCGGTGATACAAAAGTTTTTGACTTCTCAAAACTTATCTTCGCCCCTGATGCCATACAAAACTCGTCAAGTACCTCTTTGATCTTATTGGCTTAAGAAGCATCGGTTAAACTAAACAAAAATAAATCATCAACAAAAAATAGATGAAAGATACAGACATTTCCTTAAAAAAACCTTAATAGGCTTCCATGAACCATTTCGAACTTTGCGATCAATCAATTGACCTAAGCACTCCATACAGAGAACAAAAAGATAAGGCGAAATAGGATCCCATTGTCTCAGAACCTGCTGGGGCTTAAACGAATTCAGCTTCTCCCCATTCCATATGATAGATAAATCCGAACTCTCCACACAAAGTATGATTAAACGAATCCATTTCTCCGAGAGCAAAAATCTTTAAGTGTATCCCGTAAGAATGACCAACTAACTCTATCATAGGCTTTTTCCAAGTCAATTTTAACTGCCATAAGCCCATTTTTACTATTGCTTCTCCGAATAGTGTGAATTAACTCCTGTGCTAAAAGAATATTATTCGCCGCCTGCTTGCCTAAAATAGAACTCACTTGAGTCGATGCAATGAGATCACCAAGAAGAGGACGAATTCTATTAATGAGAATCTCGTAATAGATTTGTAGGCAACACAACATGAACTAATTGGCTTAAACTGCTTCAGATACTCCAGATTCTGCACTTTCGCAATAAGTACCAATAAAGTCTCATGTAAACCTTCAGTAACACCCCATCTTTAAAAGCATTATTAACAAGTTGCCAAAGAGAGTCTTTCGTGGTATCCCAAAATTTTTGGAAAAAGCCCGCATGAAATCCATCATCGCTTGGAGATTTCCAAGGCTTCATTTGGAATAAAGCTTGTTCCACTTCCTCCATACTAATACAATCATCTAAAGGTTCAATTTGAATATTCGACAAAGAAGGGCAAGCAACATCTAACCACAACATATCTAAATTATTCTCAGCCAAAAAAAGATTAGCATAGTAAGTTGTAACCATGGCCTTCAAGTCATCTTGAACTTAAACCCATTCCCTTTCATCATTCTATAGCATGTAAATTTTATTCTTCCTCTTTCTACATACCGTGGACAAGTGGAAAAATTTTGTGTTCCATTCTCCTTCCTGATACCATGGTAAGTACCCTTGATTTATGAAACCACAAAAATTCTTCCTGCTCCAAAATCTTATTATTTTCGGCCATCAACTCTTTCTCGAGATTAAGTAAGCTGGGGGACTCATATCTCGCCAAAGCATGTTGAATACGAAGAACCCTTACCCTTAACTCTTTCTTTCATTCAAAAATATTACCGAAAGCCTCTTTATTCCAGGTTTTCAAGGCTTCACTAAGTAGACCCGATTTTACAAGCAGATCACCTGCTGAATTGCGCTAACAATTGGTAATGAACCGAGTTGCCTCGTCATAAGATAACCACATAACATGGCACCGAAAAGGTTTCTTAGCGGCACCAATATGAATCTTCTCCTTGCATTGGACTAAAATCGAACAATGATCAGAATAAAACCTAGGCAAGTGTTTGACAATGGCCTCAGGAAATAACAGTCTCCATTCGGAACAAGCTAAGGCTCGATCTAGGCGTTCATTTATACGGTATCCCCCTTTCTTCCTATTTGTCCAAGTGTACGTTGGTCCTTGATAACCAAGATCAGAAAGACCACAATTCGAGATGATGCTATTAAATCTCACACATCTAGATATATATGGAGGCATCCACCCCACCCGATTTCTTTGCATTATTGCTAATGTCATTGAAATCACCCACCATCAACCAAGGAATCCGGACGGCCGGACCGTCTATGCCAACTCCTCCATTGCCTCCCAAAGTCTTCTTCGAACTGCTAAAATCGAGCTTGCATATACTGTCGATAATAACCATTCCTTTTCATCCACCACCCTAACAATTGCATGGGACCTGAGTTGAAGAAGATTAAGAAAGAAAAAGAAAAAGATTTTAATCATTTAATGTCCATAATAATTTTTGAAACGCAGAAAACAGTTAAAGAACAACTTCAATTTTTAAAGCAAACCAATTCATTATTGCATTTAAGTTGAAAAGTTGTTTTTTTTTTAATCTCTAAACGCAATGCCAAATCAAGTCTTAGTAAGTTGTGTTTTATACTTTTTTTTTAATATTTATAAGTTAACGTTGTTCGATCCAGGTCGGTACAGTATAAGGTAAAACTCTCTCAACAATGATTTTTTCTATTTACAAGACTGAGTTCGAGATCTTATTTAAGAAAAGCAAGTGCCCAAACCACTTGTTGGTTAAGCTATGTACTACGCTGATTGACCTCGAATACGAGAAATGTTAATGATGATTTCTTTTTTTGGTGAAAAAATATTAATGATGATTTACACTATATATAAAACCTAGGATTTCTATATGGTGCAAAGCTTTATTTTCTCTAACTATATATAAAACCTAGGATTTCTATATGGTGCAAACCTTTATTTTCTCTAATTTCTTCAGTAACCAAATTCATTATTACTTTTTGGCCAAAAAAAATCATTATTACTGGTCCTTCAAAAAAGAAAAAAATCAATATTTATGGCATTAATTTTTTGTGGCAAACTCTCTACCTCAACCAACCTAAAATAAGTGCTTTTATATGAGGTTTGATCTTGCCGCCGGGTGGGGAAGAAACCAGGCTGTTGCTAGCAGCTGCCTTATTAGTAGTTTTTGGCCATTCAAGTTTCACCAACCTTTAATTTTTCCATTAAAAAAAGGGGGCTTCAAACAAAAGGGAGACGTGCAATTTTTTTTAGTTTTTAAAAAATTTTCAACGATGGAAGGCTCGATCTCTCAATTTCAAGATCATTGCTATGGGGAAACAAAGATTGTCAATAACCATCTGCCTTTTTTGCTTGATTTCCGGAGGCAAAGAAAGGAATGTTAGAACATTAATTCAAAGTTAGCTCTCTCTCTATCTAATCTCTTTCCCCTCAAAGCTACTAATGTTTTTGGCAATGATAACTTCAGAAATGGAGGTTGATGTGTCACTTCGCTGGTTCAATCAAAATATGCATATATTAAATAAATGAAATGAACCCAATCTTTTTGACCCATTGATTAAGCATTTTAGATTAGCAAAATGCTATGCAAAGATGAAACATATTAATTTTTAAATGGGTTTCAATATGTTTACAATTCTTTTTTCATTGTATATTTTTTTGGTTTAATTTTGTTTTCCTTTTACTCATTAAGTTGCACTTGCTTCTGGGTGACATGACAGGAACAGCTCATTCAAATGATGATTGAAGATGATGATTTGACTGGCAAAAGGCAAGCACCAATAATAGACAACTGAACTATAGTTGATGAACTCAAAAGCTCCACCTCCAGCCTCCAGCCTGTGTAATTATTCAACCCTATTATCCAAATTATGATGATCATGATATTGATCAAAACCCAAGAGTCTTCTTGATCACCCTCCACATCCCTTTCAAGCCATCAAAAAATGAAATAATCAAGTAAATTGGACAATAACCCACATGCCAAATAGGCAAATATCACTCTAATTTGCTTGTAGGCAGGGGAAGGAAGGGTTGAGTGAGTGCAGATACTATTGAGAAAAGTGGGGTTGAAGGCAAAAGCAGTGTGACTGAATTCAGTGAATGACAAATGAAAGAAAAATGGGGTACCCAAAACCAAACCAAAACCCTGATTCCTTCCCTTCACTTCTTTCTCACAACCTTTTCTTCTGCAAGGTTTCTGTTCCCAGTTTTAGACATGTCCAATCTCTCATTCACACAAACAATATACTACTATTATTATTATTTTTTATTTTATTTTAACAAAATTAAAAGAATCACAAAGAAAGGAAAAAGAAAAGGGGAAGCAGAAGCAGAAGCAGATTGACAGCTCTCTTCAAAGGTTTGGCCCCCACCCGTTTTATAGCGCGCGACTCTCGGGGGAGAGGAGAGCTAAAAACCCTGCCTGCGTTTATGGTCTGTGGGTCTCTCTTTGTCTCTCTTATTAAACCTTTCTTTTTCCATATAATATACATACATGATATAAATCATTAATAATTCAATTGAAATTTGTAATGATGTAAGGGTTTTAAGTTGTTGCTTACATAATTTTGGTGGTGGTGGGGGCAATGGCAATTTGGCATTGGCATGTGGCGGTCGTCGCCGCCAGCTATTACCTCGTTGCAGTTGCAGTTGCAGACACCCAAACCAAACCAAAGCAAAGGGCAATGGCCATTTCTTAAACAAACAAAGAAAGCAAAGCTTTTTTCATTTTTGCTCTCTGGGTTTTTTTTGTTAACATACCTCACACGTGCTTTACTGCCAAAATGGTCATCAAAAACAGTAACAGTCCAAATTTTTTGTTGGTCAGACTGATCATTTTTGCCAGAGGGGGCCCTTTTCACTGCTTACCGTTGAAAATACATTTCAAATTTTCGTACCAATTACTAACAAATATAGGATCTTCTTCTTCTTCTTTCTTCTCTTCTTAGTGATAATAATTCCTAAGCTGTTGCGCAGTTGCACTAACACTTGCACAAACATTAAACACTTTTTGAAGAAAATTTAATTTGTTTCTGAATGAGTTTTTTCTTCAATTAATATACAATTTGGTGGTGGTTGGGAAAGGTTCTGAGGTGGGATATATGGATGATGCAAATTGCTATCATTAAAAAGGGTTCATGTCTTGACGGCCAAAAAAAAGGGTTCATGTCTCTATTAAATTAATACTACTACTAGCTAATACTATATCTTGTTTTCTTGCATTTTCTAAGTTTTTTTTTTGTTACATTTTCTAAGTTTTGTTTGTTACTAGTTATTTAGTATATAAACAAGAGAAAAAAAAAAAAGAAGATATTGAAGATGATATGTGTGGAAGAACTTAAAAAATTAGAAAGTATATATGTACGCATTATTGTCATTGGTGTGTTTCCATTGTGATTGAACGGTTGAAATTTTATTGCAAATCGTTCCAATGGTATGGAATAATTAAAGGGCTAACCGAAAACATTATGACATATTGCATTGTTCCACATTTAGTAGACATAAAGCATGATAGATTTTCTAGCATATGAATCTAATAAAAAATTTAATTAAATAAAAATGTCTTTATATAATACTAAATATGTGTGGTTTTGATTGTTGTTTCCCCATTGAACCTAATAAAAAATTCTCCAAATAGGGAAAATGAGTGAAACATCATCGAGTGCCCTACATACATATATTAATCTTAAATGATTTGGTCAAGGATAATAGTATGATTATAATTAATCTTTTTTTTCTCATTATTCTCAATTTCTTTTGTAGATATATATAATCATAGAAAAGGAGAAATTCCATGTACAGATGGTTGGCTTAATCAACTAGCAGATCATTTTGAAAAGAAAGATATGTATGGATCCATCTCTTGTTGTACTCATTTAAAATGTTGATTAATATGTTGAATTAATCTTATGTTATCCATATATAGTGCCATGAGTTGTTGTGCTCAAATATTTTGGTCAATAAACAAGCTTATTATAGCACTATTGGTGATAATTGAAGAACTAAAAACCTCATCATATTGGAAATAGTGACGGTAAAAAAAGAAGAAGGCTGAATCCATATTTATTTTAAATTTTAGAATCAAATAGTCCAAATTTAACATTAATTAATTAAGAAATGAGAGTAGGACACTGAAGTTCAAAAAATATGGTAGAGAAGCTAAAAAAATAAAATTCTTAAACAAATTGTTCTTTTTTCTACTTAAGAACAAGAACAAATTCTTTTAGGAAAGGAAAAAAGAAAAAATTAAGGATATTGTTAATTATTGATGCCAATTTAGAATTTGAAGAATATATATTGCTAATGAAGAAAATATAAACAAACATTTTATTGTGAATTTTCTTTGGTCATTCTTGATTATACCAAAAGAACTTTAAAAAGGAGGAAACAATTTGATTTAAGTGTTATAAACAATCAATTAAAACGATAGACATTCAATTAAAATACTTTGAATTATAATAAGAGAGTAAGTTTTCAGGAATTGTCGGGTATCGAATAAAAATACATTCGAAGGATTTTTAACATAATCTAATAAAAACCCAACATACGTTGGCCATGGTATTTTTATATTTTTATATATAAACATAAAAAATAATTTTGTCCTTGATGAATAAATGTCTACTGGGTTAAGTTGAAGAACTTCAATATTCATTAAGTAAGGTTTTAGATTCTAGTTCTAAGGTTTTAATTTCTAGTTATGTGAATGGAGAAAATAGATGCAATCTTTAAGTAAGATCTTAGATTTAAGTTCGATTAATGAAGAAAATATATAGTATTACCTTTTAAAAAAATCATATATTCGAGTTTTGTGAATAAAAAAAATAGATTTTATAGAAAGATTTCTTCAATTGAAGTCTAATATTGAATGACTTCGGATTAATCAAAATCCAATATGAATAACGGATATACAATTTTTTTTTTTTAAGTTGTAAACTTGATGTATATGATTAACTAAGGGAGCTTTTAACACTTCTCACCTAGTATTGCATAGGCAAAACCTAAATATTATACTAGTAGTATCTTATTTTGACCCAACTCTTTTCCAATTCCAAACACTCTTTCTACAATGATCACTTGCATCCAAATAAAATTATTACTACCATGACTAGATATAAAAATCAATGGACTATATTATACTTTATAATCTTTTAACTATAAAGAAAAACAAAGACCTCTTATCCGATTGATGTAACATGTTATTTTAAGTAAAAAAACTTACAACTATTCAAACTTTTTAGTCATTGATGAATATACTTAATTAAGTGAATAGTTTCTTCCCTTCATTCCTTTCACTATAAATACAAGCAAAGAGAGTGGAAAAGCATGTCAAAGGAGAAAAAAATAACTCTTCAAAAAGCAAAACTAAAATAGAGTGGAAAATTGGGTACGTCCGTGAGATATCAAGTGCAATAATAAATAAAAAGGAGAGAGAGAGAGAAATTTTTTACTTATAAAAATCTACAAATCCAATTGCCTTATCTCTTGGGCCTTCTTCTTTCTTGCCTTTATTAATTTTCAAATATTTCTTTTTCTTTCATCCAAAAGGAAAAAAAAAAAAACGTCTTGTCAACCACCCAAAGCCACGCAGTAGCTTGCCGGTCCGGTTTAAGCTTCTTCTTCAACTCTTTTGCTTAGATATTATTATTCACCTCAATTTTCTCAGTTTATATCTCTTTGTTTTTTCTGATTCACTTTTTTTTGTAGCTAATTTTTCTTCCTATTATTTTTGAATCTTCTCTTTAACATGTGCAAGTCTTGGTGCAATTTCACTTCAAGGCCCCCTTGACATCCAAAAGAAAAAACTGCAAAAGAATTTCAATATTCCCCATTAGTTTCAAAGTTCCAAGTCTAGTCGATTTGATATGAAAATGGCAAAAGTTTTTTTCCAGTTACATAACTAGGTCTTTACCTATATTCTTTAGGGTTTCTATTCCCTTCCTTTTTTTCTTGCTTTCTTCTTTAGGGTTTTACGTTTTGTTTTTCCTTGTTCATTGGGCTTTAATCTGTTTAGCTAAAGCTAGAAATAAACAGAAATAAAAAGCAAGAAAAAAAATGGAAGAATATAATCAGCTAAACGAGAATTCAACTCCAAGGGGAAATTTTCTGTATGCAACTTCAGTTCTTGCACCGAATTCTTCATCTTCTCCATATGGAAGAGCGAGTAGCGGGTCGAACGTGAGTACCCAGATGCCTTTAACCTCGTTTCATCTTCAATCCAGCGACTGTTACCAATCTGAGACTCACCCGATTGTGAAAACCGAAGCCACCACTTCTCAACATGCCCAGAAATTTCACTACCCATTGTTGAGAGGGCATCAATCGATTCATCACCAGCAAGAAGGGAACGAAAGCTCTGGTAGTGAAGTGGAAGCCATTAAAGCCAAGATCATTGCTCATCCTCAGTATTCTAATCTCTTGGAAGCTTACATGGATTGCCAAAAGGTATAATAATTATACAAAAACTTTCTTTCAAACTCGAGAGAATTTGATTAATATATATGGGTACTATTTGTTATAGGTTGGAGCTCCGCCTGAAGTGGTGGCTCGGCTGGCGGCAGCTCGACAGGAGTTTGAAGCACGGCAGCGATCATCGGTGACATCGAGAGACAACTCGAAAGACCCAGAACTCGATCAGTTTATGGTGATTTAATTTGTTTCTTATTTATTCTTACCCTACTCGATCAGTTTTGGGTTCTGATTCTGATCATTTCTGGGGTTGGGTTAATTGTCTGACAACTGTTTGTTTTTGTTTCTGACTCAAAATTTGTGGATCGATCCATGAAACAACCCAGGAAGCATACTATGACATGTTGGTGAAATATCGAGAGGAACTAACGAGGCCAATACAAGAAGCATTGGATTTCATGCGAAGGATCGAAGCTCAACTTAACATGCTTAGCAATGGTCCCGTGCGGATCTTCAACTCTGGTAATTATACTCTTTCTTTTTCCCTTTTCCTTTCCTGCAACAATGCTTTCTTATTATATTCCCTTTTCATATGCCTTAGCATGGGAAAGGAAACAGAAGAATGGAATAAAAACTTTGTATCGTTGCAGAGATGGGGAATGAAAACTGTGCCTTTGCCTTTGATTTGTACTATAACCCCAAAAAACAAAAACTGAAAGTCTAAATTTTGGTATAGGCAATTCCTTTGGAACTTGTAGACCTGACCTGAAAGCTATCTCTCTCTCATTCATTGATTTGCCATTTGCTTCTCTTTCCCAGTTAAGCAAAAAAGATAACTTTGACCCAAATCTCGCCTTCCAATAATGAAGAAGAAGGCCCAACAGTGAAGAAAACAGGCTATGGAAATTTGTTTAACTCAGCAAAACCCTAGCTAATCACGAGTCTATAGTAATTTTGATTGCAAAGCAAATATCCAATGGGTTGCTGGTTATATATTATATATAAAAAAGGAAATAATTGATGAAATCACACGTTGGCTTTGTCTGTATAATGGGGTTAAGCTTTTCTTTTAAGTAAGCAATATATAAGCTAAAATGAGATCTCTGACAAACTATTTCCATGGTTTAGTTGTTTTTTTTTGCTTTCCAAAAATCTGGAAAACTCTATTCTACTATTACTTGTTCTGCTAAAATCTGATTCTGTGGGTTTTTGTACATAAATACATATACCTCGAGAGATGAATGGGTCTCATTATTGTCGTCCTTTCCCGAGTTGTTCCTTCGTTTATATCAATAGTAGTGCTAAGAAACTTTTATTTTTCTTCAAGAAAATAAAGGAATTTATAAAGGGCTAAGACAATTTTGAGAACATAGGATGCTGTTCGAATCAGTGCTGCCCCATGTAGCCTGCCTGTACGGCTTTTGCAGAGAAAAATATTGATATATATGTTTCTTTATTGGTTTTTATTAGTACTCCTGTACTCTTTGATTTTGGGGTTTTGTCACTCACAGATACAGTTGAGTTTCATTTTTTCTCTTCTATTCTTTTA
Source organism: Corchorus capsularis (assembly GCA_001974805.1). NCBI lineage: Eukaryota > Viridiplantae > Streptophyta > Magnoliopsida > Malvales > Malvaceae > Corchorus > Corchorus capsularis. Next base: position 3,228 of record AWWV01016014.1, on the reverse strand, counting down.
AAGCTGTCTAAAATCTATGGAAGGATGAAATATTAGTATATGTTAATCAGTGTCTTTTGTACACGAAACTTTGGTATAGATTATAGAATTTTCCTTTTAGCTTTTGTTTTGTGTCCTTTGGGGTGGGAAGGATGGGGATTTCGTGGATGTATTGCCTTAGCCATTCTTTCATATATGTTCACTCAAGTTCAACCTCATCAAGGATACTGATCTTCATGTGTGAAAATCCCACTCGGAATGCTGCACTAGCTATAGATCTTAATTTATGGGTAAATTTGTGTTTAGGAGTTTATGAACTTTGATTATAGTCTGTAAAAGCATTGGCATTTGTGCTTTTATTTTTCTTTTTTATGTTAATTCTTTGAACATTTTCTATCATTTCATTTGAAATACATGTTTTATTTTGTTAATCTTTGTTTGTATGAATAATTGCAAAATCGTTACATTTGAGTATTTGGCTCAATGATCAGTATATGTACTCCTTGCTAGTGTAAATTTCCCCCTTGAAAGAAAATGCATGATAGCTTTGAGCCTTTTAGAGTTGGCTATGCATAGCATTTTGAGTTTTGGATGTTGATGATGGTGTTGCTTGTATGATTTTGATCGAGATACAAATATAAAGGGATTCGTCAGAGGTGCAAAGATGTTTCTGCATCTTAATTTTCAAGTCTTAATGGTCAGCATTAATAATTCATGTTGATTCATGTTAAGAGCATAAGCCCCATAAAAATTTTTCATCATCAGCTTGCATCCTATACCTACTTGTGATTTAATCACCAATTTTGATGTATTGTTCATGCTGTAGGAATTCATGTATTTGATGTGAACTATGATCTTTATGTGTGTTATCAATTTTTCTATATATTTGGCTTTTCTATGTTAAATCTGCTGTCATAATTTTCCCCTTGCATCTGATAGATAAAGATAGAAAATGATGGTTGTCTATTCAAACTAAAGTAATTAGAATAGGATGTTTTTCTACCCGTAAGGCCTAAAGACGGTGGAAGGAAGGATAGCTTGAGTGGTTCCTTCACTGTTGATGTATGGTGACCCAATTCTGACTTGGCCATTCCCTTTTAGGGGCTAAACTTATGATATCTTTGTTGGTTAACTTTGCTTATGCTAATGGGAGCATCTATACTTTCTAAAATCGGTGAGAGCAATGTCGTCTAAATATGAATGGGGTGCCCTTGGAAAAAAGTTGTAAGTTGTGTGAGTCATAAATCTTATCTTTGCCTTTTTCTTTACACTTGGTGTAAATTTTCCACTCTTTGGCAAATTTCATATGGCTCTTTTATTAATTTTACTATTGTAGCAATCTTGGACACAGTTTCTATCCTTTCAGTCCTTATAAGTTTGGTGAGCCATAATCTTAATTGGTCAACTTTCACGCTATTGAGTAGGCAATGCATTCATTCTCCTTTTACCTTCTTCCACTATATCCTACAGTCTGTCTAACTTATCTATTCGTAGCTCCTTAGTGCCTACTGAGCTACAGTTTTGATTTTACGCGTGCCGTTTCTCTAGTACTTGCTGTCTTTGCTAGAACTTCTGTTTGAATTAATGGTCGAAATGGTAATCGTTTTTTGTTTTTTGTTTTTTGTTTTTTTTTGCACAGAATCGAAATGGTAATCTGATGGAACTTATTTATGACAAATAGTTATTTAGATTTTCCCAATTTCAAAAGGATGATGAAGACAATAAATTTGATATGGCTAGGTGGTTAAATTGCCTGTTTTTGTTTAAGAAAGTCTCCGTCCTTTTGATTTGAATTTTCACATGTTTCATCAAGTTATATGTCAAATATATTGAAGTATTGATTATGTGAAATGGACTTGGATGCCTTTTTAAGATAGTTATATGATTGGGTAGATTCTTATGAAAATTCATTGCACTTTTTTTTTTGTTCTATAAATGATTGAACAGATGAGAAGTGCGAGGGTGTTGGTTCATCTGAGGAGGATCAAGACAATAGTGGTGGAGAAGCCGAACCACCTGAAATCGATCCACGGGCTGAAGATCGAGAATTGAAGAACCACCTATTGAGAAAATACAGTGGCTACTTAAGTAGCCTCAAGCAGGAACTCTCCAAGAAGAAGAAGAAAGGGAAACTACCCAAGGAAGCTAGACAGAAATTGCTTAGTTGGTGGGAGTTACACTACAAATGGCCATACCCTTCAGTATGATTCTATATATCCTCTTTGAACTTAATTAATACTTTCCTTTTATATTGCCTGCTATATATATTGGTAATTCTACGTTGGCACACTAAAAAACAAAGTGCTATAATCCAACAGGAAACAGAGAAGGTGGCATTGGCTGAATCAACTGGTTTGGACCAGAAACAAATCAATAATTGGTTCATAAACCAAAGGAAGCGTCACTGGAAACCTTCTGAAGACATGCAGTTCATGGTGATGGACGGTCTGCATCCGCAGAATGCAGCTCTTTACATGGATGGTCACTACATGGGCGATGGTCCATACCGTTTGGGGCCATGATGAATTCTGCAATGCAGCAATAATTATTAGATTACCTGCAGTACCTCTGCAGGAAGATATATATCTCTGTGAGTGTTTGTCTAGTACCTACATTGCAGTCATCGTATATGAGATCTCTTTAGTGGTCTTCCGCCGATGTTTTCCTTCTCATTCCATAGAAAGTACCCCAGCAATGCCGTACAGCATAATCTAGTATATCTTAATTTGAATAACCAACATCCTCGTCATAATTTTGTGCATGTCTACACATTGTGGTGATCATTGAGGGATCATGGGGATTTTTATATATAGTTGTCATCATCTTTGTACTAGTTGCACGGATTTGGGATGTTTGCATTTGTTTTCTTGTGTTAGAAGGTATATGCTGTTGTTGCAATTTGTAACTTTATTGGTGTCAGAAAGTGAAAAAGTATTTAAGGAGCTAGTGCTGCAACCCTGCAATTAGAGATCAGATATATATATATATGTAATCTGAAGTTCATGGGGGCAGTACTACCTGTTAAGTGTATATATTGAGAAAGTCAGTACGGAGTTAATGAAAGTTGCATATGTAATTCTTCAGATGCTCAATTGCTCATGTGATCTGGCCATCTTGATTCTTCCAAATGCAAGCTATAAACTCTTTAATTTCTCTCATATTTGATATATATATATATATATATATATATATATATATATATTAGATTGTCTTAATGGAGATTGGTCCACAAATTAATGTATAGTGCAT
>AWWV01016013.1:0-23353 GCA_001974805.1 Corchorus capsularis | reverse complement strand
TCCATGACTTCCAATGCCATTTGCTCTCTAGGAAGGAATATTTGCCTACTTATATAGGTGTTTTTGGGATTGTACAATATTTTTATGCATAAACCATTATCCTATTCCGACGTTTATCCATCATCGTAGTCCCAAACACACTCAAATTGAAATTGTATTAACTTTCTTTTTGGGTACGTATACAAAGATTAAATGATCCTAAGCGAAGAACAGAAAAGAAGGCGAAAAGGGCGAAAATTATAAAGGCTAGACCAACAGAAAGTGAGAACGTCATGGCATATCAAATGGATAAAAATGATAAGCTGCTAAAAAGAATCAAATGAGAGCAAGAGAATTTGGTCACTGGGATAAGTTAATAATTAAAGATACTTCTTGTTAGATTACTACTTTCCTAAGTAAGTTGCATGCACACGTATGTGTATATATATTGCATGCTAGCAATAATAAAGTTTGATCAAACTTATATTTTAAACTCAAGTAGTCAAGTTTATAAAAGCTTTTTGTCATTTCCCTGCAAGAACAAAAACATATGCTTCAAGTCAAGTCTGTTTTATTTTATCACAGGACGAAAAATGATGGGTCCTGATTCCCAACCCATTATCTAGCCCGTTAAAAATGGGTTTGGGCTGAGGTTTCCAACCTTGGTAAGCCCATTTTGATGTTTTTCCATGTCGCTGTCCATTCTTAATGAACACTAATCCAAATCATTCCAAGAAGCCTAACTAGGCTTTATTCAAGCCCACCAAAAGTAATTACCAATAACTAATTACACTAGCTAGCTGTTAAGTACTCCTTCCGTCCCCATTTAAGTGTTCACTCTTAATTAACAAACACTAAATTTTGATCATTATTTATAAAAAATATATTAAACAAAATAATTTTTAAAAATTACAATTATAAACTTTGAATTACAACCTTTTTAGCATATATTTTTTAAAATTAAATTTTACATTTTTTTTTATAAATAATGGTTAAAGTTTAGTATTTGTTGACCAAGAGTGGACATCTAATTAGACACTGAGGAAGTACTTAATAATTAACTAAGGATATAATCATTTATCTAATTTATTCAATAATAATTGCTTTCTACTAGTGGGTGTTCTTTTTTATTATTTAACTTGGAAAAACACTACTAATTAAATATGTGAATGAAGAAAATTCCCTCATCATTGTCATGTCAAGCAAAGCAAATAAGATAGTGCAAAAATGTTTAGGGATGGCAAGAAGCATAATTTTATATTCTGGATTAGTATAGTAGTAGTACATGTTTGATTTCAAATTTTGTTCCTTTTTTTTTTCCTTTATTGAATTGCGTCATTACAACTTTATATGTGTTTCACACTATACACAGAAAACAGTATAATGCTGACTATTAATAATTACTAGTATAATGTTAGAAAAGTGTTTGGGACATTCCATTTATCTTCAAATGATGACATTATTATTGAAGGAATTTCAAATGGTTTTAGATGCTTATCCACCGCATATTTATAATTTACTACTACCTCCGTCCCATATTATCTATCCACTCCTATTAGGGAAAAAGTGGGCAGATAATATGGAACGGAGGGAGTATAATTTAAAGGCCGCCCCAAGAGTGTGTAATTTCATTCTCCACCTTTTCCATCTTTTTTTTTTTGATGTAAGGGAATTTATTGAAATCAAGAAGGAGAAGGATTACAAATATGTGATGGTAAATATCCCAACCACACTCTCTGCTCACCCTCAATACAATATGACTTAGCAATATTATGAGCTAACACATTAGCCTCCCGATTAACAAAACTAAAAGAGATCGAATCAAATACTGTTATAAGGGAAGTAATATCATGGATTAAGTAGGCACCTAACCATAAAGAGTCATGTCCCTTTGCAATCTCCTCCACAGCCTGCTTACTATCAGTTTCAACAATCAGTGTCCACCTTTTCCATCTTTGCTTCTCTCTTTATCGGAATATATATTTTGAACTATAATTGATCCTTTTTTTTTATTTTTTAATACTTTTTTTCTTACTTTTTATTTCATAATTAATTTTCTACAATTAGTTTTTACTTAAGATTAAAAAAGAAGATGAACATAGTAAATCATAAATATACAAACCAAAAAATAAATTAGTGAAATATCTTTAATTTGTTAAATATAGTTGTAGCCTTTGTAGGCTTGTAGCTAAATTAATTTTTAGCTTAATTTAATTAACCATGCACACTGAAAACTATTGAAAATTTGAAATAAGTTCAAGACATTTTTTACTCTAAAAATATATAGATATATGAATGTTTAGGTTTTTCCTTCTTTCTTTTTCTTTAAAAAAAATTGTAAATGAGAGCATTTGAAATTACCTAAACAAATTATTTTAGATTCGTAACTTCATGCTTAATCAACTTAACAAGCTTTTATTCGTGAATAAACTTATGTCACATTAAGGATGAAAAAGTCAAAAAACAATTCCTATATTGCTATTGTTAAAAATGATTGTATTTTGTAAGCAATATATAGTGTTTTGTCGTCTTTGTGGTAAGTTAAAACATTGAAAAATTAAAGAACGTGTCATCAACTGAAAGCCTCCAAAATCCCCAACTCGATAAACATGTTACATGATATTGATATCCAGTTAGAAAGCTTCAAGAACATTACTTTTGTCATTATGATAATGATAATTAATGATAATGATAATAATGATAATTTACCACCACATGGTTTGAACATCAAAATCCACCATCGTGTCCAACATCTTCTCCATTGGCAGCTTGAAGATTAATGGAGATAAGCTTAAAACCCAACAGTTTAAAGAAAATTAATTAGAAGTCATCAGTATATATATATGACACTAACCATTTGAAGACAAATTAACATCCCAATTGCAAGAAGCCAAAGTCAAATTTAACTTTGTATCATCAATTATCAAACACACATGATCATAATCATTCTTCATTATCTTTATTTAATTATTTTAGTTTAAATGTTGCTTTCGTTTCTCTCTTTCTCTATTCTATTCGTTCGTACACATTTAATTTTAGAAATTTTGAAGGAAAAAAAAGAAGAATAAGAAAACATAATCTCATCTTGATCTATACATAATATTTCCTTTTTAATTCCTTGATCATGTTACATATATATATATATATATTATTTTTAACTATATAGGAAATAACTAAAAGACCAAATTGAGGATTAATGCGGTGCCTCCTTTTGGCCATTTTTGGTCTTTTCACACTTTTCGGTGACTAAAAAGCCCCTCTATGAGTTTCCTCCATTCCTTTTCCTTCTACCTTTTTCGTAATTACACATCTCCCTTCCTTAATTGTTTTTAATTAATGTTTAATGCTTTTAATTAATTGCTTCTAAACTCTAAACCCTTAATTACTTTTAATTAATGTTTCTCTCGCTGTTTTCTTTTTTCCTCTCACCAACTCAGTTGCTGCTTCCTTTCAATAGCTCAGTTCTGATCAATCTTCAAGTTTGCCAAAAATCAAACATTTACATCACTCCCCTCTGTTTTCACATTCATATCTCTTTCCTATCTTTTTTCTTCGTCTCCATTCTTTCAACATGAGCCGTTCAATATTTTTACCATTCTGAATTAAAACCACCATTTGTTCAATGTGAGTATTATTATCCAATTAACAACATATTTTATTATTTCTTTGCACTTCCTATTACTTACAAAAAAAAAACATGTTCTAAGTTTTTTTAAGGAAAAAATCATTTTCATTTCTTGATTTGGGATTACAAACGCACAGGAAGACCCGTACACACCACTACATGATTAGCACATTACTGAAACGCTAATCTATGAGCCAACAAATAAACCCAGTGAAATCTCATTACAATTCAAATAAATCTCTATGCCCATAAGTAAACTACCTACCTACCAAATACATAAATAAACAAATTACAAATAAACTCACATTCCATGAGAGTTGAACCTAAGCCCCATGGTTTAGGTAGGCTGGAACTAAAAGTCCAGTATTCTACCACCAGACCAAATGCATTTAATTCAGAATGATAAAAATATTGAAACTAATCCATTTAAATAATTACATTTTTACTGCAACCTTATATAATTCAATCAATTAATCAATCAAACACCACTCTAGAACAAAAAAATATTCTTGGCCCTTATATAATTGATTATATTAACATCCTTATTCAATCAGTTAATCAAGTACTACTCTAAAATAAAAAAACGCTCGTAGCGCCAGCGCGAGCTAATATAACTTGTATTATATGAAATGTAAATGTATGCATGTCTGCCTGCATCACTACTTTAGTCATGAAAACCATGATTAATGATTAAAATTCTAATACTAATTGCCACAATATCATTATGTCATATGTGTATCATATTGTAATTTATTATGTCATGCGTGGGCCATATGCCATTCATGTCCTAAAGCTTTATGATTAGTTTAACAAGATCTCTTTCTTTGAAAACTAGACTTTGAAATTAATAATTGTCTAAGCTCATCTCTATAAAATAAATAAAGAATTTGGAAGCTTCTTTGGTTTGTGATTGTTTGATTGAGATGATCATCCAATAATAATCACAGACTTAAAAAATATAAAAGATTTCTTCTTTTTTTGTTACAAAAATATTTAAAAAATTTAAAACCAAATCCAAGTTTTCTTCCTCTTAATCTGAATTAACCACTAATTAATGAAGGCTTTCACTCTTTCTTTTTTTTTGAACAAATTAGAAGATAAGAGGTTGTCACATTCTCAAAGTCAAAAGAAGTTGTCAATTACTTTAGGGGTTTACGAACTCTTATTTGTAAAACTTTTCTAAGGGTTTATGAAACTTGAATCTAGGTGATTTAATTTCTTTCTCAAGTTCCAGTAGTACTTATCGGCTAGCGAAGACTTCACTTTTTTCGAGGATAATAGTGATTGTGCTTTGCATATTCTTTGCTTCTCTTTCTTATTAAGCAAGTTAAGGCCACTTTTACTCAGTTGCCTTTCAACCAATACATAATTTTCTTCTTGACCAAAAGCAAATCTCATATTTCAACACATAACATGAGAAAGCAATGAAGAATATAAAAAAGACAGCATTGTGTATACTAATAAGTAATAAACATTCAAGAAAATGCATTCCAATAAGTTTTACAACTGTAATTATTATAGCATTATATATATTCACAGCAACAACATGTTGAAATGGAAAATGATTCTCCATTAGCCTAAAAAGTTCCCTACATGAATCAAAATCAGTAAGGATATATATATATATATATATATATATAGTAAATTAATTCTGCAAACAGATGAGAAGAACAAATCCTTCTCAGATTTTTTGCTAAGTATATACAAATATATCTTAATTTATACAAGAAATATAAAGATATTAGCCTACTTATAATACTTCAGGATTTAATTACTCCATACTGATCATATATATATTTGACATAAATAAAAAGCCTAGAACAAAAATAGCACTGTTCCTATGGCCTCATCAACAAGTTGCCTAGCATGCGGCTGATGGGTGAGTGAAGGGGTTGAAGAAGTGAGATTTCTGTCCAATTGTAAAAGGGCTTGTACTGGAAGGGCCTTCACCGGTGCCGGCAACCCTCTCACAGGAAGGGCACATGGTGAGGGTGGCAGCCGGCAGCTGCATATAATAAGATGTTGTCAATTTCAATGATTTAAGCTCCTGCAGTTCCTTCTGCAACCGTTTGTTCTCTTCTGTTAATGTCTCACAACATTTCTTCAGTAACTCACAATCTACTTCAGTCTGTTTCAGCTTTGTCCTGTTGTTTCAAAAAGAGAATCCAAAGTAAGAGAATAATATAAAATCATACAAGGCCAAGCTATGTATATAATATATGGTCAAAATTGAAAGGAAAATTAACCTGGCTCTCCTGTTTTGGAACCATACTTCCACTTGCCGTGGCCTAAGATTCAGATGTTCTGCTAAAGCCTGCTTCTGTTTCTGTTAACATGAGAAACAAGTAAATATTAAGATTATGTGCAATAAAATTAATATAAAACATGAAATGATATAGAAAAAGACAAGGGAATTAATTAGAAGATGATTTACAGGATTGAGAGTGCTGTGTTCTTTGAAGCTGTCTTCTAAAATGGCAGCTTGTTCTTTGCTAAGCCGAAGTTTCTTCCTGGGGCTGCCTTCATCATCTTCATCACTGACCCTTGAAGACATTCTCTCCAATTCTACCTCTTCACCACAAATATCTTTCTCCTTCTTGACACTAGAGTTAGAAAATGAAGATACTCCACTGATAGAAGAGGCTTGTTGTTGTTGGTGCAAATCAATTGATTCCCCATGAGCTAATTTATTAGCAGCAGATAATTGGTATATGTCATCTGATGGACCTAAAGTAAGAGATGGGAAAAACTGATCATCTTTCAACAACAATTTCTTCTTCTTTTGCTGCTGATGATCGGACGGCGAATACTTTTCTTGCTTCACAAGGCATCCGAGTCCAAGATTAAGGCCAGTGTTACAAATATCATCAAAACCCATGGTAGTTTCAAACTTCAAACCTAGAAAAATGTTGGTAGCTAGCAAGAAAATTAATCTTGATGCTAAGGAGGAAACAAGGAAATGGGTTGTATTTTTTTTTTCTTAGAGAGGAAATGAGAGGAAGGAGTGTTAATTAGGAACTTGTTTGAGAGAGGAGGGGGGCAAAGGGCGTGGAAATAGAATTATTAATCAAAAAGAAATGAGTAGACTAACGAATCCGGTTTGTGAATGATGAAAAATTCCCATCTCTCTTTGTCCTCATAGGTTGACCATTCACAAGCCAAAACTCTCTTTCTCACTTCACCTTGTCCCCTCCAAGAGCCAAGAATACAGTGTATAAAGTTCATACAATGGATTGCATACGTGGAATCACATGGAAAGTGGGATTTGTACATAAGAGCACATAAAAGAGAATAATTCGAGCCCTTTTAACCCCCTTTTTTTTCCCTTTCTTTTTGGACTTTTTCCTCTTATTTTCTCACTTTAAATCCACACCCTTTTTGACACTTTGATTATATGAACTAAAAAGCAAATTCATTTCAGAATTATACAACTATAATTTGGGGTATATGTTCAATTGATTAATTGAGGAGTCATAAGATGGCTAGCTAAATAATTATATTGTCAATTACAGGGCAATGATGTTGATTAATTCTAGTGAGGTAAATCATCAAAAAGGAGACAAAAAAAATCATAATAGAAGTAGTTGGAGACTTATAGCATCAGCTGTGTGTTTGTATGTATACCTAGTCGCAGACCACCCAAATGTCCCCCACTACAATGCCCTTGTTACTTCTCTTACAAGATATAGACTCTTGTAGTAATAAACTTGCCCAACTATTCTTGCTTGCAGGAGAAGGGGCCAATTTCATCACCCATAACTTGATTCCTAGTAGGCAACTACAGGAGACAACTTGGGGTTATCAAAAAATCAAATTGCTAGCTAGCCGGACCATGACAATTCAATATGGTTGCGGTCCGGTTTTTACAACATTAGTATTTTTTTTTTTTTTTGCATAATTAGTTGGGTGGATATATTATTTATAAGGATAAGGCTATGTGACAAAGGGGTAGGGGTTTGAACCCCTGCTAGAAGTCTGGATGAGTAGGAGAGGAGCATAGTCACTAGGCCATCACATAAGTACTTAATTCAACCCAATAGATTAAAGTTGATATATTGTTTTTAAAGTGGTCAAACTTTGCCAAAATAAGGGAGAAAAGAATTGTCACTAAATTAACAAGATGGCTAGGTTATTGCCATTGATGGTAAGGAGACACAAGTTGAAGATGAGGCAAAATGTGTTTCTCCAACATTTCCACTGAGTACTCCACTGTAAATGTTTGGAGGGAAGTTTTTTAGGTTTATGTCGCACATGTTTAAAAATTTTGAACCGTTATTGGTTGCAGTTGAGAAAATAATTTGGAGATGGAATAGTGGTATATATATGATGACCTCCACCACTTGGTACAAACAATTTTTGGAAGAGATGTGCACCACATGACAAGGGTTTCAACGGTAATGCTACTTCTTCCAAGGGCATTTCCACATCAAATCATTGCACAATTTGGTATGGGGGATATTTTGAAGATTCCATGTTAAATGTCAAAGGTGCTATAATAGTACCCGAATACAATTCCTTCGGCACAAATGTATGATCATTTGTTGATCGATCAAATTAGTTGATGTTGAATCTTGAACTAATTAATTATGTAATTTTCATATACGTTGCGTCGACAGTACTTATTCTCGACTTATTTTCTTATATTTTTTTGTGTTCACACATTATAATATATATATTGTATGCATTGAACTCTAGTTTCAATCGTCATTTCTCGTAACCTCAAATACCAAAGAACAAGAATCTAAGATATGTGGGGATGATATATATGTGAGATTCTATCTTTATATAAATCCTTTTCATAAACAATATTACATACTCATTAGGCTTTGAATTAATTTCACCTAGCTAGTGGGTAGGTAGGTACAAAAAGAGATTAGGCACTATTTAAACTATGTAGGTTTTTCCCCAACCCCATTAATTTGAACTTAGCCGATATGAAGCAAAAATAGAAATTTTGATTGAATGGAGCTTATATATATATTGGTTAATTAAGACGTTAAGTCTTGATTTTCTTAAAATTTTATACATAAGTTGGATCTCCGGCCACTCTCCACATATTACCAATTGAAATTTAGATATTTTCATTAAAATTCCACTAAAATAAAAACAATAGATAAATGGTGAATATATATAGTTTTGGAGTTATCTTTTTTTTTCTTGAAGAATTATTATGAATAGTTGAATAATAATTAGTGGGATACAACTATATATCATGTGATCTTATCTAAAGCGTGCCAAAAAAAGGTGTGTAAGATTACATAGAGCTTACTCAAAAAAAAAGATTACATAGAGCAAAAGAAGAAATGTCATTTAATTAAACCACATATGATCTTAGCTATATATACAATATAATTTCACACGTTAAAAAAAAAAAAACTCATAATAAAATCTCGAAAGCATCTTTTAATTTTCTTTTACTTGTAATAAACACAGATACTAACTACAATATTTTTTTTTTTGGCACGATACTAACTACAATATTTAGGTCTGGCAAAAAGAAAAAAAAATCCCACAGTATAATATAGGTGCATGAAAAGAAAGGATAAGGATTTGGTACGGTTAATCTCCACCGACGAATCTATCAAATATTGTTCAACGCATCAATCAGTGGGTCACATTTTGATGAATTTTTTTGCAATGATGATTAGACATCTAACCGTCGAATTACATGTATAATAAGTGTGAGAATATAGAGAACTTTTAACTCCTTCAAAAAATATATAGAGAATTATAACTTTTTTTTTCTTAATTTTTGTATAAATCATGCTATATATGTATCCAGTTTAATGCTTATATAATATAATTAATTAATTTTGTGTGATTTGGATCAACTTATTATGAGTAAATCTTTTCAACGATAGTTTTTTCCGTATATCAATTATTAAGATTCAAATTTAAAATCTTGTTTAAAAGAAAAAAAATAATAGAAATACTAATCATAGTTGATTTTTTAAATAATTGTAAAGATGTACGTCAAAGGTATATATATATTTTTCTGATCATTAATAGGTCATGGAAAGTCATTTTAGCAGGCATTGAGAAAGAGTTATTCAAGCCTTCATAGCCAAGTTTCTTCCCTAGTGCGTGCGTGCGCATATATGTATAGAGATAGACATTGACTTTGAAACAGTGGGGAATATATTATATGGTATAAATAATTAAATATGACTTGAAGTACTCAGTCCAAGGGCATGCATATGATTAATTAGGGAATACTTAATCTTTGTTCTTTCACAAATAAACTAATCATACTTTTTAATCGAACATTAACCAAAACGACAACAAAAAGAGTAATAAAGAAAGATAGCTTAAAAAGAAAGGATGCTTGTATTGGTTCACACATGAAACAATAATAAAAAAGGAATGATTTGAGTACTACTGGTGTTAAATCACCCACATATTATTAAAAATGACACACTACTTGCTGGATATTAGTAATATCCTAAAGTGTAGTAGTACTTATAGTCTCTCCCTAACACAAAATAAGCTGATTAATAATCTTTCTAATTTCTTTCCCTCTCTTCTTCCTTTTTTTTGGGGGGAGGGGACTAGGAAGGTTATTTTTTGTTGAAATCCCAATTTGAACCCGAATTTTCAAAAATTTCTTAAAGGATATGAATTTAAAAGAAACAAAAAAAAACTCATTTAAAGAACTTCCTTTTTCACTTGTACTCTCTTTGTTCCTTTTTAATTGTCTCTTTCCCTTGTTTCTTTTTAATTGTCCCTCATATTTCTTTTCCAGAAATACCCTTCTTGAAACATGAGTTTAATTACAAGGTCAAACATGCATTTAATTAGAGAGAAGCAATGACTTAAGAGCATTATAGGAAGATTAAGTGAAATTGTAATAGAATTTAGGAAACTAACTGAAATTAACTACTTTTCTTAAAGAAATAAATCGGTTAAAAGGGACAATTAAAAAGGAATGGAGGGAGTATCAGTTAAGGGTGTTACTTTTTCGATCTTTGATAAATTAAGTGTCTTGAATTAATTGACCCAAATCAGAAAGGTGAGACACTTAAATTAATTGAGAAATTTAATTACGGAGGCCTAAATTGGGATTTTAACCTCATTTCTTTCATTTGGGGTCCAAGAATCCACTTGTCAAGATGAGAGGAGCGACACATAGGATTGGCGGCAAACGGATAGACAAGGTGGAGCCGACAAATGATTTGGCATGATGGAGCATTCGATTCTCAAAGGATATGATGATTAATATGTATAGGGGAGCCAAAAAAAAGAAGTAGCTAGCTAGGCAATGATAGAAGAGCAAATTAAAGGGGAGGGATCCATCGAGAAGGAGGGGGAGGTGGAAGTGGTGGTGGTGATGGTGGTGTGTTGGAGATAAGGTTTCAGATGTGTTCCGACCTTTAAGGCATTAGCCGACCAGTAGTAGTGAGGAATTGTGCTCTTTGTTTTGGCTTTTCTACACACTTCTTTTCATTCCCCCCCTTAGATACCAACCGTCCATGTCAAGGGAAAGCCATAACTTTTGTCTGCATTTCTACAACTTGTTATTGATTGTTATTTACGTTATCACTATCTAATCTTTAAGCATTGATATGATCATGTATCATCATTATTATTATTATTGGCATTTGGCATCTAAACTTTTTTGATCACTTGTTTTTAAAAAGAGAGCAAAAGAGGGTTTGAATATATATGATCTATCATTGATGCATGACGTATATGAAACTGTTTAATAATGTTCTTGCTACTCAAAATTAAACAGCACATTAATATTAATAATACTTATAATAATAGAGAGGATCATTGTTGTTTTTGAAGAATGAGACAATATATGTGTGTTCGATCGTATATGAAAAAGATTAATCATTAGTAATATTTAATTATTATCTTGTCCAATCTCCATTAGACATTCATGCATGCTAACGACCTATATTAAGTAGTGACACATGTAGCAGTACAAAGAAACTTGTAGAACTTATTTAATGGTAATTGGGTTTTTGGTGTTAAGAATAAGATAAGGCATGTTTCTAATTAAGTTTTTTTTTTTTTAAGTAGTATAAATTGCAGTTGTGATAGAGCATGATATGTCAACCAATATCCAACCTAAAACCAAATTAATTGACAATAGGTGGAGAGACCTAGCCGGTATAAGGTATTTAGTCATATCACACTTATACGATTTGGGATATTACCACTCTAACACGCACACGGCACACCCCCTCACGTGTAGCCACAACACGTCGGGTCTACACGTGGACAACTGAGTCTGGGGTAACGGGACACGGGACAGACCTGAGCTCTGATACTATGTCAAGCATCCAACCTAAAACCAATATTTGGTAATAGGTGGAAAGGCCCAGCTTGTATATAAGCTACTCAGTCATGTCACACTTATACGATATGAGATATATAACAATATATGTATACTCTCTAGTTGTATCTATCTGATCATAACTATATCTGCTCACTATTCATCTGAGAGTCAAATTGTCATTTCATGGAATTGTGAAAAAAGTGAGTATGAGGTAGAAATTTGGAGTGTACAAAAATCATTTCCCTTTTTGATATCCCATTCCACGTACACAATCATAATCATATGAGTGAGATTGATCAATTGTTAGAAATCCAAATATATAAAGTCCAAGTTACAAATTGGAGTTTAGAGTCATTTTAAGTCTTAAATTATGATATCATGGGAGTAATTTTGATTCAAAGAGTTGTCAAAATGGAAATGGTGTTTGGGTTTGAATATCGCTATTATAACAAGTTTAATTAATCATTTAATTATTTTTAATTATAAGGTAACATGAGATGCTATTTCAAAGAGTCTAATGAGAGGTATATAAGAAAGAAAATGGAAATGGGACAAGAGAAGTCTAGTCATTGCAACATATACATATACCTTCCATTTGATGGAGAAAACATCATCAAGGCACCGACTTTCCTAAAGCAATGGTCGGCCTTACGTACCCCACTATACATTTATATTTGTGGATTGTCCTTTTAATCAGAAAATGAGATAATATCTTTCTCATTTCTACTCTTCCCTTTGCGATATATATATATACACACACATTACTTTCAATTACCCAAGTTACAGCCATATGCATCATGCTTGCGCTTCAAGTGCGAATTAAGACTTAAGAGCAATGACGACTCTGCAGATTCAGAAAAGGCACCATAAATTTCAGCCCCCACCCTTCACTTATAATTTCTCATGGAGTTACGTCTTATAAAAGTCTCGAGTGGACCAAAGAAACCTATCTTAATCTTGTAGGGTTTTTTCGGTGTTTTCTATAGCCAAAAATGAAGAAAAGAAAAAGAAGATAACATATACTATATAATATATATACATGGAGTTTAGTAATGGCGCTATTGCATCTTAATCAGTGGAAGACATATACACATACTATACAAGGCCAACAAATGATTAATGACCTGGATGAGAAGTAGTCTCTATCTCGATAAAAGTAAAAATACAAGTTTGATAAAAATATATTTCTTGAAAAGGTTTATAATCTTTTAATTATACTCCCGACTCGAAAAGGATTAATTTTCCATCAATAAAACTTGGGATACCTAGCTTGATCCCAAACTCTACTATGCAAAGTTAAGGTTCTAGTAGGAAGTAAGTATATTATTATTAGATGGTGGTCCATATAATGGATAGGGAGAGAGAGACGTTCCTACTTCATATGGGTTGTTTGTGAATCTACGTGCTCTCCCACATCAGAGTGTCGACATGCTTTGTTTGTGCGAGATGACAACTCTGCAACTGCAATGGGAAGTTCATGAATAAGGGGACCGGATTTGTCATTCAATTTGGCCCATCATCGTATTTACTTACATTCCTATTGGACCCATTTGTCGGTGCTTTGCCAAGCTTAATCTCGACCACCTCTCGTTCTTGCCCATACTATACTATATGTATTTCCCCAATCTTCACTTCCAAATTCCAATCGCAAAAGAGAAGGAAATAGAAGCACGGAGACATAAAGGTATGGGGCTAATGAAAATTGACAACCATATTAATTTGATCATTACTCTTTAGAATAAAATATTAAGAAGCCCCCGAATTGGATAGGCTTCCAAGGCCTATTAATTGATTGTCCAAATTTAGAAGTTCC
The DNA here is from genome assembly GCA_001974805.1 of Corchorus capsularis. Classification (NCBI taxonomy): domain Eukaryota; kingdom Viridiplantae; phylum Streptophyta; class Magnoliopsida; order Malvales; family Malvaceae; genus Corchorus; species Corchorus capsularis. Next base: position 9,652 of record AWWV01016013.1, on the reverse strand, counting down.
CAAGGCCTCCAAGGCCCAAACTGAAAAAAAAAGTAAGTCTTGCATAGGCTTAGAAGGGCCTGAATTGCAATTTTTTTTTTCTTTTTCATGGATTTGGGTAGTTGGGCCTAACTCCTAAGGTGCTCTGAATTCGAGACTTGACAGCACAAACCAGAGGATCATGTCAAATTGTCAATGTAAGTTGAAGTTATCGATTGCATTAATGTAAAGACGGATACTTCAATAACAAGAACGGAAATTGGTTGGAATCTTGTTGTTGGGTTTGACTGTTTCAATTCCTTTCAAAACAGGCCAATAAATATAAAGGCCAATAAATCAAGAAAAGAAGAAAAATTGGAAACAAAATTTGAGCAACGAAGGAGAGGAGTGAGGAGAGGGAAGAACTAAGAAGCAAAGAGAGATGTGCTACGAAGTAAAGTGCTCGGCGTGCGGGAAAACAACATGGGGAGGCTGCGGAAGACATGTGGCGTCTGTTTACAGGCGGGTGGCTGAAGACCAACGTTGCCAATGTCGGGAATGGCCTGGGGTCAACCCTTCTGACCCTGCCCATGCCCAACCTTCTTCTTCTTCTTGTTCTATTTTATAGTCACGATTTCTCTTTCTTCCCATGTCTTCGGATCTAAATCTCTGTTCATGTTCTTGTTCTATTTTGTTCTTGTTTTTTTTTTTTTTGCTTATTTGCTATTGTATGATTGTAGATCTTTCTTTGTTAACTTGTTGTTGAATTATGAATATGATTGTTTCTTTTTGCAATTTCTTCTTTTGGTTTTGCTGCAAATTGTCTGGTTTAAATCATTTTGATCATCTTAATTCTGAGAAATCTGGAGAAATTCTGGCAATAAAAGAAAAGATAGAAGTAAATTCCTTTACAACCTTTCTGGATAAGAAATGATGACGACCCATGATATCATCGCCAGCAGTTTGACAAATTTATGGGCTCAGCCCACTTTCTTCATTATTACCAATTCAGCCCAATAAACTCCAATTGGCAATTTGCAAAAGAAATTCAAGTTCTACAAAATTAAATTCAACGATTTATTTATATAACGATTACCTAATTCTTAATCGAAAGATTTTCATTCACATCAAACGTTCAAAATTTTAATCCAAATTATGGAAAAACTTTGAGGAAACGCATTAAAAATTTACTTACTTAGAAGGAAATTGGATATCATCGCCACAAAAAAAAAAGGGAGGAAATTAGATCCAAATTTCAGATTGTTGGGCTTCGCCGGCGACGTCGCCTTTGGTCTCCGCCACTCTCTCTAGCAAACAAACTAAATTTACCAGGAAAATAGTACCAGTAAAATCCAGTATCTTTGTTAGTGCTACCGCTATTTTACTGTAATAATATTTTCAGACCAAGGAGAAAATTGAAAAAAAAAAAAAGAAAGAAAAAAGAAAAAGTTATGGAATCAAAACCATGTGAGAAATTGGTTGAAGGTTGCCGTCGTGTCAAAGTCTGGAATGTCCCAAGTGGAAGGAGAATTTGAATCTCTCTGCCCAGAAATGTAAATATTGCAACTGATCAGACCTCTCTCCCACTGAGAATCGTTGGCAAAATCATCCCAACTACCAAAGGAAACAAAAAATCTAACACCCAGAAAGAGAAAAGATGCTTCTTGTTCACCACCACCTCGGCTTTACCAACACCAGTAGTCTTCTCCAATTCTCCTCTTCTCTCAAGGTATATATCTGTTTCTCTTCTTCTTCTTATGTAAGTAAAATCCCATCTTTCATTGACCCTTTTGATCAAACAATGAAGCTGCAGGTCCACCATCACCATCAGCTTCGTTTGGCTGCTAAATCTTCACATGACTCCTTGTCTTCCTCTGCTTCATGGCGCCGAGCCATTCCATCGGATTCTCATAGGTAAAATTGTAAAAGTCTTGTGGTAGTTTCTATTGATGCTGTTTCAGTATGGTTTGCTCACTACAAATAGTGTAATAGGAGTATTTGGTTCTTTTAAAAAGTTGAAGGGTATTCTTGGAACTTTTTAAGGGTCATTTTGCTTAATTGTGGCTTAACGTGTTAGAGAATGATCAAATACAAATGATGAATCGCTCTAATATGCTAGTCACACTTGAACAAGTGTTCCATTACTTTGTTCCTTATGAACTGTTTCATTGATGCAAAAGGGAAACAACCTGTCTTAGCCCCAACTTTTTAAGTAATGTCAACCCTGAACTACTTCCTTTTTTTTTTTTTTTTTTGCATATTTCTTGCTGTGTTTAGTAATTCATCTCTGAAATGATTTTTGATGAATTTTCTCCACAAAAAAACAAGTGAAACATCTGAACCAGTTGATGAAAGAAGATGGGATAGCCTTGGATTCAATCCAGTGCAAACAGACTATATCTATGTTATGAAAACTTCTGAAGATGGAAACTTTACAAATGGTGGCTTAAGACATTATGGGAACATTGAAATGATTCCGTCAGCCGCTGTATTGAATTATGGGCAGGTTAGTTACTTGAAAGTTAATGGTTCTTATAGTTTCTTTTTTATGGATATTGGATAGTCATTTTCTTTTTCTTTCCACTGTTGAAAATGTTTGAAAGGTATTCCTTTTCTTTTATCAATTGAAAGAGGAATATTTAGCTTCTCTGAATTTTCTTTACTGCTCCAATTTTCCTTATGTTTGTTAATAAGAAGTTAACTTTCAAATTCATCCTCATTTATGCTTCAAGACAAGTACTTCATCATGGTCTTTTGCTTGAAAAGTTATAATTCATAAGAATATCATTTCATCAACCATAAATTTGCTGTTTTGCCCCCTAATATTCTTTTCCTCAACTAGTTCAGTCATGACCGAATAGTTTGATATTGCTAAGCTGAAGATATATCTGAGTGGACTGTGGAGACTTTTTGTAATTTATATGGAAGCCATTCAATCCAAGAGATGATCATCTTTTTGTAAAAGTGGTTCTTCTCTGTATTTATATTATTCGTGATCTTGTTCCAGGGGATCATTGAGGATCTTAAAGCATACAAGAAACAAAATGGATCTATTATACTTTTTCGTCCCGAGGAAAATGGATTGCGGATGAGGATAGGTGCAGAACGAATGTGCATGCCTGCTCCAACTATTAAGCAGTTTGTGGAAGCTGTAATAAGTACTGTATTGGTGAATAAGCGATGGGTAATTGGACTCAATGTTGGTTCTTTAGAAAACGAGTCCGCTTGCTGTTTGCATTTTATCAACTGCATCATCGGCTGAATGCCATACTGCAGGTGCCTCCTGCCGATAAAGGCTGTTTACACATTCGACCTCTACTTTTGGGGAATGGACCTGTTCTTAGTGTCACACCAGCTCCTGAATTCACCCTTTTGATCTATGTTACTCCAGTAGGGAGATATTTTGAGGTATGCTATTGCTCATTTCCTTATTTTTAATGCACAAATATCATATTCAAGTAGCTCGTCAGATGAAAGTTCGTCTCTGTAGCCTGTTACTGAGCTACTCTTTGTCACATTTATGTCTAATTCCTTTAGTGCTTCTTCATCTTCCTGCTTCCAATTTGAGCTCTTGCCTTTACATTTGTTTTCTTACTACTTAAATCATCCTGTTTTCCTTCAAAATAGATGTGGACTGGCACCGGTTTCTACCCTGAACCTTGTATGATTATATTGATGACAGGGTGGTCTCAAACCAATTAATCTGGTGGTTGAAGATGTAACACATCGTGCAACCCCAGGAGGAGTTGGAAACATAAAAGCTATAGGAAACTATGCTGGGGTAAACCAATTCATATACAAGACTTGTGGATTACTAGAATGCATTCTTTTCTTTCCTTTTTCTTTCCATTTTATACTTATTCACCACGGCTTATTTGCATCTTCTGCTATGCAACTTGTCAGTTCATTTTCTTTATATAGTTGGTTAACAGTGATTCTTCGTTTTTCTCTTACCATATCACTTCTAATTTCTAAAACTTTAGGCCATATGCTATCTTTCTCCCTCACAATCTTTATATTAGTTTTGATTGTAACTCTACATCTAATAATTTGTTGGAAATTGCAAAGTATTGTCTGTGGTGAAGATGCATTTGGTTTTGGAAGTTCTTTGAGGAAGGATTGCTTTTATATAACTTATTGAAAGGTTAATTCCATACTATTGCTCTGTCCTCCCCCATTTCTCCATGAATGGTCATAAATGATCCCGTCGATGAAATATTTCAGTTCTACAGCATGCCTTTCGCTGGAAATATATTCTTCTTTTAAAATTTTCACAAACATTGAAGCTATAATTTTATTTTTTGTCTTTTTTTAAAGATTTTGAAGGCACAGGCTGCAGCTAAGGCTAATGGATTTTCTGATGTCCTATATCTGGACTCTGTTCACAATAGATACCTTGAAGAGGTTTCTACAGCTAACATTTTTGTTGTAAAGGTATCATGGAGTTTTTAAATCTTAATTGATTCCTAATAACTGACTTCTCAGACATATCATACGCTTATTATTAGACCATGAAATCTTGTTGCCATATTCTGACTAAAAGTTAAGCGATAAATCAATTTTATTAGTATCACAACAAAGGCTTATAATGTTGCATGAGTGGAAGTGAAATCGATATCATGTCAACATTTCTCCTAATCTGTACCTATATTAATAGTTCTCCAATATCGAATCCATTCAGTTCATTTTTATTTTGTTCTGTTCTGCATAAAATTGCAGGATAATACAATCTCCACTCCAGTATTAGAGGGGACAATTCTTCCTGGGATTACGAGAAAAAGTATTATCAGTATTGCTCACAGCCAAGGCTTGGAGGTATGCAGTTTAAAGTGGCAGTGCCTCTAATTTAATTGTTACTGAACATGTGCTATATCCTTTTTATCAATTTGTTAAATACTTTTCTTCTCTTTCAAAAATGCCTCTTTAATTTGAAAGAGATCAATATCACCTGATTCTTCTCCATATGCTACATGTGACATTGATTATAGATAACCTGGAACATTGTTTATCTGCAACGTATGTCACTTTTAGTAAATCTGATTTTGGACCTTTGCTAAACAGGTTGAGGAGCGGCTCGTGTCAGTAGATGAATTGTTTGATGCTGATGAAGTCTTTTGTAGTGGAAATGCTGTTGGTGTATTGCCTGTTGGCAGCATTACTTACAAGGATAAAAGGTACTCACTCTTATTATCTCGATGCCCTGAATCCAAATTGTTATGTATTTCCTTAAGAAAGTAAAACAAGATTTAGAGACCAAATTGACTTAATACCCTTTTTGCCCCCTGAACTTGTAGCAATTGGACGTTTTGCCCCCGAACTTCAATTTTGAACATTTTACCCTCTAAACTCTCAATTTTTGGTCGTTTTGCCCCCTTTCAAGTGATTAGGGTAACGGCTCCATCGTGGCAAAATGATGATGTGGCATTGCCACGTCGGACCAAACCGATGACATGGCATTGCCACATCAGTGACATGACGATGCCATTAGCCTAATCGCTTGAAATGGGGCAAAACGTCCAAAATTGATGGTTCAAGGCGCAAAATATCCAAAAGTGAAGTTCAGGGGCAAAACATCCAAATGCTACAAATTCAAGGGGGAAAATTGTCAAAATGGTACTTGTTCCAGACCAAATTATATAGAATAGGAATGATACCAGAAGCAACCTTTCTACAACTTGGCAACAGCAGCCGGTCTTTGCATAGTCCCTTTTTTTGACTTGAATTGTATTGAAGTAACCTATCAAAGGGTCTTGTAGCTACCTAAATCCTGCTCTAACTTCATTTCTCGTCCGGGAGTGCAGGGTGGATTATGGAAAGAGTGGATTTATGGTATCTGAGCGGCTCTCATCAGAACTTACAAATATACAGATGGGTCTTACTGAAGACACAAGGGGTTGGACTAGAGTTGTGGAGTAATATTCAGAAGAAGCAAAGAAAACCATTTTCACTTCTTTCCTTGAGTATCAGAAATGGTTGAATATTAAATGTCTGAAATAAGCTTTTTCCTTTCCGCTCTTTCAATTAGGTTAAGTTGTTGCAACTTGGCTGGCTTTATTCACCAATTAGTTACTACTCAGGCAAGCCATTTTCCTAGCATAGGTGAGACTTGAGAGTGCTAGTTATATCATTTATTGTAAATATCTTGCTAGGGTGGCCCTATAAATCCTTTAGTTGGCAAATTACTATAAATAGCCGCATATATATGCAATGTATCACTGCCTAACTCGTGTCTCATTTAACATTTAACAACGGGTTATTGACTTTAGATTGAACTTTTTATCATAAAATAGATATTAATCAGCACTTCTTTTATTAGCCTCTCAGAAAAGTAGCAATCTGAGCTTGCAATGCCAGCAGCGACCGAACTTTGCAGAACCAAATCAAGGAATTTTTTATTTTATTTTTTCTTAAATAAATAAATGAACTCATCTTCACCATTATTATTTACTAAGATCATATATCATCTCATTGATTTCCTCCATAAATCATTTAATTTAATGAACTTTGATTTTTCCTTATAAGATTGTAAGAACTTGTGCCATTTGAGGCCATTATTATGGATTGATTAACTTGCCCAAGTTAGGCACCTTTCAAGTTGAAAAACAGAGGCAGTAAACCTATATAGTATTACTATATATAGTCATTGCTTTGCCCAGTTCTCTACTGCTCTTACAAATTCTCATCATATCTCTTGTTTCCTGCTGATCTAAAATCTAAATATTAATTTCTCTTCATTAATTACTCATTAGTTTCCTCTGCATCGGCTAACTTGAGAAGGCAAAATATGATTTTTACAAGCTTATGTTTTCCCCGTTTGCTTCAATCTTTGATCCACACCGGCTGTTCCAAGAAGGTCTCAATTATACCATTCTCTCTTCCATTATAATAAGCATGCAGTTGTTTTATGAATTTTCCTTTACCTATATATTATAACTCTTTGGGGTATGACAATGAAATTTGATTCTAAGACTTGAGCTCTGTAAATTTAGATACACTGAAGTCTCTAATCCACTTTTAATTAATACTTTCATTTGTTTCTTAGGTTGGAAATTACCGTCATTTTGCATCTCAGGCTGCCAATGCCTTAAAGCAAGTCCATGATGAACAACCTTCCTATAGGTAAACAAATACTAGTATATCTGTAATCTGTAAATCATATCATAATAATAATATCCATGAAAAATATTCTTTTTTATCTAAAATTTGTTACTTGCAAGCCTTTGATAGTCTTTATCATTATACTAAATTACTTGTGCTTTTGTGGGTGTTGGTGTTTGATGGAAACTCCTTTTAGTGACGACGAGAATGCAGAAATGGATTGGGACAATCTTGGATTTAATCCCATAGCAACTGATTTTATGTACTTGATGAAATGCTATAAAGATGAAAAGTTTGTTCAAGGACAGCTTAGCCATTACGGAAACATTCAGTTGAGCCCCTCAGCAGCAGTCTTAAATTACGGACAGGTTCGTACGTTAATTAACCAATCTTCATCATGACTTAATTTATTCATTGAAATAAAGGAACTGTAAATTTTTACATTAAAAGAATATGCAGGGCATATTTGAAGGTATGAAAGCACACAGGAAAGAAGATGGGAGCCTTCTTCTGTTCCGTCCGGATCAACACGCCATCCGTATGAAGATTGGTGCTGAAAGAATGTGCATGCCTTCTCCATCTATCGATCAGTTTGTCGATGCTGTGAAACAAACACTTCTTGCTAATAAACGTTGGGTAATTATAATCAAATCATCCTAATTAACTTTGAAATTAACCCTCTTTTTCTTGTTTCTTTCTGGTGAAATGAAATGATTGGCATATATAATTGAGCAGGTTCCTCCACCAAGAAAAGGGTCACTTTACATTAGGCCTATGCTCATCGGGAGTGGTTCGGCTTTGGGCGTAGCTCCAGCTCCTGAATACATGTTCTTCACTTATGCTTCCCCTGTTGGCAACTATTTTAAGGTGGTCTGGCTGTCTTTCTTATTTAATCTTAAAAAATAGCAGCTTTAACCTCAAATTTTAGATGAGATTTTGAGATTATATATATAGTAGTACTAATTAGATTCTTGATACAGCAAGGTAAAGCGCCTTTGAATTTATATGTTGAAGAAGAATTAATTCGGGCGGCTCCTGGTGGAGCTGGAGGGGTGAAATCTATATCAAATTATGGACCGGTGAGCCATTGATATTTACCTAATTAATTAACTAATTCCCACCTTCTGATTTATCATATATATAGGATGTTACTTGCAACCTAAGGTTTCTTTTGTGTAGGTAATGAAAGCATTAGTCAATGCAAAAAGGCAGGGGTTTTCTGATGTTTTATACCTTGACTCAATAAACAAGAAATATTTGGAAGAACTCTCCGCTGCCAACATTTTCATCTTGAAGGTATGAGAATCACCATCTTAATTTGCACTACCAATTGCCATTGCCATATAGTCCTTTATTAAGTGCATTAATTAATATAAACCAATTCTTTGCAGGGGAATGTTATTTCAACTCCTCCAGCAAGTGGGACTATTCTTCCTGGAATAACTCGTAAAAGCGTAATTGAAATTGCCCAAGACCTTGGTTATCAGGTGGCTAATTCATTTCTGCATAATTTACATGATCAAACCTCATTTTCTTTCATGAAATCTGAAACTATGTCTTAATTAAACTATATATCAGGTTGAGGAAAGAGCTATATCGGTGGATGAATTGAGAGAAGCTGATGAAGTTTTTTGCACGGGAACTGCTGTGGGTGTTGCTTCAGTAGGCAGCGTTACATACCAGGGCAGAAGGTGATTAGTAGTAATTTTTTCCATTAAAATAAACGTCTGATATAAAAATAAAATGAGAGAAGAAAAAAACCCTTTTCTCCTTTTTAAGTTTGTTTGACATCTAATTCTAGTGTCATGTGTATATATATATTTACATTACATTTTACAGGATTGAATTCAAAGTGGGAGCAAACTCTGCATGCCAAGAATTGGGCTCGGCTCTCGTTGGTATTCAAACGGGCCTCATTGAGGATGAGAAGGACTGGGTTTTGAAGATTTCTTAACTTCTTAATGGACACAAAATAGACTTAATTACAATCTAAGTCCTTGAATTTTTTTTGGAAAGGACAATTTGATACCTAGATTTTTATTTGGGACAATTTTAACTTTTAAACTTTAATTTTTAAACAATTCAACCCGAATTTAAGAAATTTGACGCCACATGAGCATCATGTTATGTCAGTGCCTCATTAGAACCTCATTATTAGTGTATCGTTAGTCACGTGGCTCAGTTTCCATCTAATTTGAGCCAAGTTTATACAAAAATAAAAATGCCTAATTCATCCCAAATGAAAGTATGAGTCAATTTGCTCTTTTTAATATAGTTTGAGTAGTCAATTGCCCATACCCAATAATAAGATGCATAGAACTTCAATTCCTTCTTCTTTCTTTTTTTTTTTTTTTTTTTTTGCCAATTCTGTATTGTGTAACAAGTTTTTATGAAGACTCACAGTAATTTTCACTACTAAAAGACATTTTACGTAGGTTTAATAGATAATTTGGCCCCTCAACTTATAAGAAAAGGACAAATTAACCCTTAAACTTCCAAAATTGTCAATTACACACCTCAATTTGTAAAAAAGGGAGGGGATTAGCCATTTTGGATGAAAATTGGTTAAATCCCATTAATAATTGACAGAAATTAA
>AWWV01016012.1:0-99014 GCA_001974805.1 Corchorus capsularis | reverse complement strand
ATGTATCATCTTTGAATTTACTTTATTATACAAATAAAATAAACTTTCGAGATCTGGTAGAAAAATGAAAAAACGACTTGATTTGGCTAGAATTATAATCATGACACTTTAAATACTTCAAATTATTGGAAAAAAATATTAAATACTCAACTTCGAAATAGTCTTAATTATCTAAGAATAGATGAAGGAAAAAATATATAAAAAAGAAAAGAAAGAGAAACGTAATGATAATATAACAAATATATTTTTGAATTATAACTAATAATAATTTTACTACTACTAATAAATAAATATTTTAAATAAATAGGTAAATTAGTAGCAGTAGTTAAAATTAAAACAAAGAAAAGTGAATAACTTCTTTTTGAACTTCTTTTTGGTACTAATTTACCTATTTGATGAATTTCAAAATATTTCAAAATATTTTCTCGACAAAAAGAAGTTTATAACTAATAACAATTTTACTACTACTAATTATTTTATAATAATAAGAAGTTTAATATATAATTATAACAATAAGACGCTTAACGTGGTTTTGATTGCATTAATTTTAAAATTAAAAGAGATAGTATTAGATTACATATTAACCCTTAAAAATATAGTTAAATTTTAAAATTTATGAATTTCAAAATATTTTCTCGACAAAAAGAAGTTTATAACTAATAACAATTTTACTACTACTAATTATTTTATAATAATAAGAAGCTTAATATATATTATTATAATAATAAGATGCTTAACGTGGTTTTGATTGCATTAATTTTAAAATTAAAAGAGATAGTATTAGATTACATATTAACCCTTAAAAATATAACTAAAATTTTAAAATTAAAAAAGGGTACTTTAGATATTTCAGGTCAAGGCTTTTGAAGTTTAGATTTATATAGTATATAGATAATAGCATTTTATTGTAAAAGTTTAATAATATAATAATAGTGTAGATAATGTTTTGTGTGAAATATATTGGAGTGAAAAAATATTTAGTATAAATATATTCCAAGAATATTCCCTTTTTATACCAAAATGATGAAAATTTTGGTGCATAACATTGGAGATGCTTTAAGAAAGAAAATAAAGACTTCTGTGGTCCAATAGAAGAAAAGTTATTTCAGTTTTTGAACAATTAAAAGTAGATTTGAATAATTACTAAGCAATGCCATTGACTTAAGTATGTTGTGTTTGAGAACATTAACCAAAGTAGACTACTTGTTGCCATGGAAAAACAAAATGGGCTAACCTATAAAAAAGAACAAAATGGCATTAAAGAAATTTTACTTACATTAATTATCATTATTACTCTGCAGCCAAATCTTCCATGCAAAATTTTGAGTATCAGTTCCTCTCTGTCTCTTTGTCACATCAAAACTTCAGTCATTATTACTAGAGGCTGAAAAAACCTTCTTCCTTTTTGTGTTATACGCTCAACTTCAAAGCTTACAGCCCAGAGACTCGAAACCCCTTCTTCCTTTTTGTTTTGCGCTTTCAGGATTAATGATCTTTTGTTCATTATAGTATCACTTCTCTCCATTAATCCCTCTGTTGTTCGTTTGATGAGTTCACAAGGGTTTGTTGTTCAGTTTTTAGCAGCTTAGTAAAAAAAAAAAAAGAAATGGCAGGGGATTGTATTGCAGCAACAGCTGCTGCAAAGCAACACATAGAAGAAATCCGAAGCAAGAAATTCGCCATAGGCAGTAAAGAGCCTAACCCATTGACAGAAGATCTTCATCATGCTGTTACAAGCCTCTCGGCGGAGTTATACACTAAAGATGTCCATTTTCTAATGGAGCTTATTCAGGTATTGCTTCTTTCTATTCTCTAGATTTTTTTTTCTTCTTCTTCTTCTTTTTTTTGGTTGAAAATTCTTTGAAGCATATAAACATACAATATGTCTCTTTGCCGGTACTTGTTCCTTATCGTGTTTCAGTTTTTGTCTTGTTTCTCCATCAGGTCATTGCCTCTATTTTTCCCATTTTCATTTTCTTTTGTCTTGTGTTTGTGTTGGTGTAGAATTCAGAGGATAATGCTTACCCAGATGGTGTACAGCCAACCCTAGAGTTTGTGCTGACTACCAGAGACATAACCAGAACTGGTGCACCATCAACATTGTTAGTTTTCAACAATGAAGTTGGATTTACAAAGACAAACATGGAGTCTGTTTGCAGTGTGGGCAGGTCCACAAAGAAAGGAAAGAGAAACCTGGGTTTTATTGGTGAAAAAGGTACTAAACTAAACTCCATTCTCTTTCCTACAAATCTTAGTAGTAATTATTTACTAGTTCTTCTAATTTCTTAGTACTTGAATTAAAGCATATGTTCTGGTATATAATGATTGATTGTTTAACCATATGGTATACAGATACCAAATTATCAGACATTAAAGTGACATAAATCATGTTTTGTTTCCCTTTGTACAGGAATTGGGTTCAAAAGTGTGTTTCTTGTGAGCATGCATCCTCACATATTCAGCAATGGTTATCAGGTCAAGTTTAGTGAAGCACCCAACCAGGATTGTGGTATTGGGTATATAGTTCCTGAATGGGTTGAGGACAATGCTGTTGTTTCTGATGTATATGATATATATGGGGTTGATAAGATCTTACCAACAACAACAATAATTCTTCCTCTGAAACCAGAGAAGGTGGAAGCTGTGAAAAGACAACTGTCACAGCTGCACCCTGAGCTTCTCCTCTTCTTATGCAAGATCAAAAGATTATCTGTGCGTGGCTGGAGTAATGATCCTAATGAATCTGAAAACGTCTCGGCCATTTTTATATCCAGTGAGACCCATCAAAATGCCATGCCATCTGATAGAGCTAACTCATGTGTGGTCCATCTCTCCGCAAAAGAAAAGGTGGAAGCAACTGAAGAGACATGTCAGTATTTCATGTGGAGACAGGCATTTCAGGTGAAGCCTGAGAGCAAGGTTAGTACGAGGAATGATGTTGATGACTGGATTATCTCACTTGCTTTCCCATTTGGAAAGCGACTGAAAAGAGGAACATCATCCATTGGCATATTTGCTTTCTTGCCTACAGAAATGGTCACAAACTTCCCTTTTGTAATCCATGCTGATTTCATACTTGCTTCCTCAAGAGAAGCCATATTACTGGACAACAAATGGAACATGGGGATTCTTGGATGCGTCCCTGCTGCATTTTTCAATGCCTTTTCCTTTTGTGTGCGCTTTCTTGTGTCTTCTGTGATCAAGCATTTAAGTTCTTGCCTGCTCAGGCTTCATCAATCCCAGAGCTAAACAACGTCAGAGAATCTATCAAAATTATGGTGCAGGAAGCGCGCATCATCCCTTGCAAAATGTTCTCTGGTAGAAAGCATTATCGCAAACCTGGCTCTGCCATTAGGATCCACAAAAAGTTTCGTGAGCTCCTTTGTGATGTCCAGAACCAAGATATTTCTTTGAAAGGTATGTTCTCATTGAAGAAATTTCCTCTGCGTTCTTCTTTGGACCGTGAAAAATATAGTGAAGTTTTGAATTATCTTGGCGTGGCATCTGACTGTGAAAGTGATAAATGGTATGCACAATGTATCCAGACCTGCAATTTTATTTTGGAAGCTTCAGAGGATTCTTATATGAAATTACTCTGTTTTATTGCTACTATGAAACATACTTCTTTCTCCAAGAACTTCAAATCTGTACTTTTCCTGAAATATGTCGATTCGAATGGTGAGGTAAAGTTGCATACCTGTTCATCTTCCAAAAAGGTCCTGTATGCTGTAGCAGAAGATGGTCATGCATGGCTGACTAAATGGAATGAGCACTTTGGTTTCCCTGGTGGCATGTACTTTTTGCCATCTTCCACACAGAAAGCTCTTATAAGCCATGAGAGAAGTGTGTTTCTTCGTTCCTGGCTTTCATCTAATGCAGGTTGGAACTCTTGTACAGTTTATGACTATGCTGTCAAAGTATTTCATGCTCTAAATAGCAAAAATGAGCCAGAAATTGCTATAGACTGTGCTCATTTTATTTATCACTCTCACTCCCATGGGTTCATTGCCGAGTCTGAACTCCATCATTTGTGTACAATTATGCCAATTGTTGATGGCTCTGGGCTTGTCCGGAAGCAAAGGTCAGTAACTCTTGTGCCTATATCTCGCAGCAAATGGCCAACATTGTCGGGACCTACTAATCCATTTTTGAAACAGAATTATGTTGATATAGCAGAGGTTTATGCTAAAAGCTATCAATGCAATGGAGAGCATACCCCTGAGGAAGAGCTCCTTGATTTCCTAGCTAAGAATCTTGAAGCTAAGGATTTGCCACAGCTGTGCCCTCCAGACATGGTGTTACCACTGAAGTCTTATTTGACTTGTGAAGAGGCTTATCTACTTCTTGACTGGATCAGGTTTTTGAGGATTAGTGGTTTATCCATTCCTCAGAACTTCATTCAAAGCATTCGAATTCGGAGATGGATGAAAACCTATTCGGGCCTCAGTTGTCCAAGTCAGTGTTTTCTTCTAGATACAACAGCAAAAATTGTCTTTGAGACGATGAAGATTGTTCTTCATGACTGCTTCATACTAGAGCAGGAGTTCTATTCAGATCGCCTATTCTCATATGTTGATGAGTTGAAATATCTTGGTGTAAGATTTGGATTTGATGATCTTCAAAGACTTCTTGCTAATCGATTTAAGTCTCTCACTTCTTCTATCTTGAGCAAGGAGTACACTTACTCATTGTTAATGTTTATTAGCATCTCAAGAGAAAAAAAGATGCTTGATGAGGATTGGTTAAATCCAATTAAGGAAGGCAGATGGCTTCAGACTTCTCAAGGTTCTAGGGCTCCTAAAGAAAGTCTTTTCCTGCAATCCGAAACTGAAGTCGAAGCTGTTCTGAAAATAACAAATCTCCCTGTTGTGGATGAATCTTTTTATGGAAGCAAGCTTAGCACCTTCTCATTTGAGTTAACTATACTTGGTGTTATGTTGACTATCGAGAGAGCTTATGATTTGATTGCTCAAAATTTAAAATTCCCTGCTGATGTGACTTCCATGACTGGTAATTGTGGCTTATTGATATTAAGGTGCATTAGATACATGGGCTCTTCAGCAAGTGAATTCATTGATAATGTAACTGAACAGCCTTGGCTGAAAATAAACTCTGGTTTCGAATGCCCTCGGAAATGTATCCTTTATGACGGGAAATGGTATTCTCTATTCAACATAGTTGATATGCCTATCATTGATGAAGGTTTCTATGGAAGTGAAATAAGGTCATTTATGGCTGAGATGAAGGTAATTGGGGTAGCTGTTGATTTCGAGAGTGCATTCCAAATGATAATGGCTCAGTTTAAGTTGCTTTCAGCTTCTCATAGCTTGACTCCGGCCAACATAATTTCTTTGCTGATTTGTGTTAGAGAAATGATCCAAAAGAGGCCTTCACAATTGTTCGAGTTCCATAGCTCCTTGTTGGGTGAGATGTGGTTGAAAACCCGTCTTGGTTATAGAGCTCCCAAGGAATCAATTCTATTTAGCTCTAAATGGGGTACAATCTCATTGTTTGTCGATCTACCTTTTATTGACGATTCCTTTTACGGTATTGGAATATATCAGTACAGGGGTGAGCTTAAAGCTCTTGGGGTTGTAGTTGATTTCGCAGAAGGTGCTGGTTTTGTAGCTAGAGGTCTTAAACAGCCAATTGATTCAAGTCTTATCACTAGAGACAGTGCTATCTCATTGCTGGAGTGCATCAAGTGTTTGATGTCTGAGTGTAATGACCAGAATGCATTTGTAGGTTTCCTTGACTACCTAAAAGGAAGCAAGTGGTTGAAGACCACATTTGGGTACAGAATCCCGGAGCAATGCATTTTGTTTGATCCAACTTGGGAAGGTATACTACAAAGAACCGATGTTCCTAGTCTTGATGAAGGGCATTACAATACTGATTTTTCTGTGTTCAAGAATCAGTTGAGATTCATTGATGTGAAGGTGGATCCTGGTGAAGTTTGTTCCATTCTTCTTGAGATTCTTTCCTTAAAAACAGAGTCTTCCTCTATTGTCAGGATATACGGTTTCCTAAGTAAGTTTCACATGAATCAATTAGCAGATAACTCTAGTTCTAAAGTCTGGATTCCAAGCCAAAGTGGTGCAGCTGGAGGGGAATGGATAAGTTCGCACCTTTGTGTGCTTTGTGACAAGTACGGATTGTTTGGCTCTCGCTTGTATGCTCTTGAAGATTATTATCCCAAGGACCTATTGCCCATGTTTACTTCGATATTTGGTGTTGCAAGATTTCCTTCAATAGATGATTACATGAAGCTGTAGAATGATTGGATTTTGCGAAGTACCAGCAAGGTGACTGCTGTTGAGTGCTTATCCTTCTTTGGTTTTGTTCTTGACAACCTGAACCCATGTATCTTGGAGACTCTCCAGAAGCATTTGACTAAATTACCTGCCACAACTGGTAGAAGTGAGGAAATTTATTTGGTGAGCAAAGAAGAGGCTTTTTTGCCAGATGACTTGCAGTTGAAAGGAATATTTGAAAATGTAGAAGTTCCTTTGTTCACATGGTTACCGAGGCAGAGTAATTTATCCCCCGTCTCTCCTTGGAGACTTGGTGAATTTTATAAATCTATTGGAGTACGAAAGATCTCCGAGTCAGTTGTGCAAAAGGTGGATCACCCAGTACTTTCAAATTATGAATTGAAGATGTTTGCTGACTCAAGAAATGGATTGTTTGCAGTGGGCCTTCTTAAAATGATATTGGCTTTTCTTGCTGGTCCTATGATGTTTATGCCAGCAAAAAGGAGATTCAAAGCTGCAAAGTCTCTACTTGAGCTCTCAGTTTTTGAGACTGATAAAGCTATTCAAGTCAATTATCAACTTCTTCTTTCTCGTAGGAGTAAGACACTGGAAGCACGAAGGACAAAAATGGTTTTCTGGGATCGAAGTTCTCATAGACTTTTTCTGGATAGATCAGGTTTTGAAGATCGAAAAACTAATATAGAATTTGCGTCTTCTTTCGCTCAAGAAGTTGCTGATGGAGTGTTATCTCAAGGCCCAGCTGATGCAATATATAATTTGAGCAAGCTTTTACAAATTGGATTCATGTTTGAGTTTAAGGAGGATGCAGTTAAATTCTTGCTCATCAAAGAAAATTTAGAACTTTTTGTTGAAGACACCGAGTTCCTTAATGCCGAATTTGGGAAGCGAACCCATCCGAGGTCTGAGCAATTAGGTCCTCTGACACCAGTCCCTTCTAGTAAGAAGCGATGCCAATGATGGGTGGGCCTCTTCTTTCTCATCTTTTGATCATGATAACTTGTATAGGACTGAAACTAATGCATGCTTTTTTGTAGCTCTTGTGTTTGGACCTGAAATACATTGTGTATATGAAAGTATTTCAGCTCTGTCATTGTAGCATGTTCTGCCTGAAACCTTTTGCTGTTAGGTGGTATATCATGTATGTTGCCAATAGTAAGTTAGCCTTTTTGTCTGTAAATATGATGAATTGTGCTCATGTATGAAAATGGCACTTCTCTTCTGTAGATGGATTTTCTAAACTTTTCTGCCTGATCAGACGTTCTTTACTCATCTCTTTTTGAATGCTCATGCAATTCTGAGGGCAACTATAATTGCTTTTTGCTTATTAGGATTATCATTACTTTAACTATTAGTATTATTATTTAAATTAATTTCATAAATCCTGGTTTTAAAGAGGGCCTTAGTGAAGAAGTGCAGTGTGGACTTTGATGCTTAATCTATGGTAAGTGGTGCCCGAAAAGCAACAGAAATTTTGAACTTTTTACTGTATATTGATCTAGAATTTCGCCAGGCTTCCTCTCCTGGTGGAGGAGGCATGAAGACAATCACAAACTAACTATAGTCCAGTGAGTTTAAAAGAACCTTCCTTCTTCTTTGCATTGTTTAACTTCAATGCCAATGTTGAAAGCCTTATGTTTCTCATTAATGGAAAGTTCCATGAAAAGGCGGCTCCCTATCATAAATAAATGAAACATTTTGTTCAAGGTTATGAAAGCAATAGCCAGAGGAAAACAGAGGATTTTCTGATGTCCTGTACCGTAATGCTGTGAATAGGAAATATCTAAAGGAAGTCTCTTGTTGTAACATTTTGATTGTGTAGGGGTATTGTTGGAACACAACTTCAGGCTTAAGCAGCAGCCGCAATGACTTTTAGCACATTTCTAAGTATGTAACTCATGGCCTTGGTGGTCTTGTGTTGAGGTTAACAGTGTGTTTGGATAAATTTATACCAAGGCTTTCATAGTTTCATTTAAATTGAACCTTTCCAGGCAAATCTTATTTACGTTTGGGGCTTCAAATTTCAGCCAGATCCATTTTTTTTTCTCTTTGATGCTTTTCGCTTATATGATGTCGCGTAATTTGGAACACTTACAATTTGCCACTCAGAAAAAAAGATGGTTTGCCTTCAATTTATTGGTAATTTGTTTATAATTATTAACCAGGACTATGTATATTTGAGGCTTTGAGCATAGAAAAAAGATTAATCAAAGAAGACTTTTTTTTGTTCATTAAATTAAACTCTTTTCAGAAGTGCAACTTTGGACTTATAAGAGAAGAAAAGGAAAAAGAAGTACTCCAATAGAACGCAAAATGGGTGTAGATAGTAATTAAGCACACGATGAGGGGGCTCTAAACAAATTTTTTGATGAAATTAACATAAAAAAGTATTTGACTATTTTCCTACGGTCAAAACTCAAAACTTCTCAGACAAGTTTCGCCATTTTGTCTCTTCTCTTCCGACCTGTTGTCAGCTGTCACGGGCACAAAGTCATTCTTCAGAGGTTAGAGTTTAAAAAGACAAAAGCTTCTTAGGGTGCGTTTCTTCCTTATATTTGAGACGAGTTGAAAAGAAGGATTTTTTCTTTAGCATTGGGCATTGGCTACAAAGAAAAATGGCAGGGGCTTCGATTGCAGCAACAACTGCTAAGCTGCATATAGAAGAAATTAGAACCAAGAAATTTGGTATTGGAAATACAGAACCAAACCCGTCAATGGAAGACCTTCATCATGCTGTCACCGACCTCTCAGCTGAGTTACACACTAAAGATGTTGACTTTCTCATGGAACTCATTCAGGTGCTTGCTTTTATTCTTTACAAAGTTTTCATCTTTCAGCCTATGCCTCTGTTTATCTGCTGCTTTTCTTTTTCCTTCTTGTTTCTTCTTTTCCCAGTTATTGCCTCCACTCTTTAGAATATCTAAAGTTTTTATTTTGAAGCATGTACTTATTAATCTCTTTGCTGGGTTTTTTCTCTTTTTCTTTTTCATTTCATTTTTCTGTTTTGTGTTCTAATTTATTGCTTTTTGTTTTTAAAAAGGATAATCTTTGAAGCATATATATATATCAGAGGTGTGATGTGAGTATATCTGTTGTTTTTTTTTAATCCTTCCCCATTATTTTTCTTGTGTTGCTGTAGAATGCAGAGGATAATGAGTACCCACAAGGTGTACAACCGACTCTTGAGTTTTTGTTAACTACAAGAGACATAACAAGGACTGGAGCACCATCAACGTTGTTGGTTTTTAACAATGAAGTTGGATTTTCAATGAAGAATGTTGAGTCGATTTGTAGTGTGGGCAAATCCACAAAGAAAGGAAAGAGAAAGCTAGGGTTTATTGGAGAAAAAGGTACTAAATTTATCCATTCTTCTTTTCTGAAAAATAGTAGCTAATGCTCACTCATTGCTTGAAGGATTGACCATTAACAATATGTTGGTCAACTAATTTTGAATCATCAACCATTAATGAAACGCATGGATTATGTCATGATTTTGTTTCCTCTTTGTACAGGGATCGGATTCAAAAGTGTGTTTCTTGTGAGTACACATCCTCGCATCTTTAGTGATGGATATCAGATCAAGTTTAGTGAAGCTCCCAATCAAGATTGCAATATTGGGTATGTAGTTCCAGAATGGGTTGAGGAGAAAGATATTGTTTCGGATGTATGTTATCTGTATGGGACCAATAAGAGATTACCAACAACCACCATCATTCTTCCTTTGAAAGCTGACAAGGTTGAAGTTGTAAAGACACAACTCTCCAAGCTGCACCCTGAGCTCCTCCTATTCTTAAGCAAGATTAAAAGATTATCTGTACGTGCCATCAGTGATGATCCTAAAGAAGTTAAAAATGTATCAGCCATTTTTATATCCGGTGAGACCAACCGAATAGATTTGCCATCTTGTAGAGCTACCTTGAGTGTTGTCCATCTCTCAGCAAAAGAAAAACCGGGAGCAATTGAAGAGACATGTCAGTATTTCCTTTGGAGACAGGCATTCCAAGTGGATCCTGAGAGCAAGGTTAGTGCAAGGAATGATGTTGAGGACTGGATTATATTGCTTGCTTTCCCGTTCGGAGAGCGACTAAAAAGAGGAACACCATCCATTGGCATCTATGCTTTCTTGCCTACAGCCATGGTCACAAACTTCCCATTCATAATACAGGCTGATTTCATACTTGCTTCCTCACGAGAAGCCATCTTGCTGGATAACAGATGGAACGTGGGGATTCTTGTATGTGTCCCTCACGCATTTTGGGTGGCCTTTTTCTTTTGTGTGAAAAATGGCTTTCCTTTGTCTTCTAGGACTCAAGCATTCAAATTCTTACCTGCTCAGACTTCGTCAATTACAGAGCTAAACTATGTGCGAGAATCTATCAAACTTATGGTGCAAGAGGCACACATCATGCCTTGTGAAATGTTCTGTGGTAAACAGATTTATCACAAGCCTGGCAAGACCATCAGGATCAAAAGGAAATTTAGGGAACTCCTTAATGATGTCCAGAAAGAAGGACTTTCATTGGAAGGTATGTTCAAATTGAAGAAAGTGCCAGTGCATTCTTCTTTGGAGCTTGAAAGTTATAGTAAAGTCTTGGATTTTCTTGACATGGCATCTTATCGTACAAGTGATAAATGGTATGTGCAATGTATCCAGACCTGCAATTTTATTTTGCAAGCTTCCGAGGATGTCTATGTGAAATTACTCTGTTTTATTGCTGATATGAACCATACTTCTCTCTCCAGCAACCTTACAAATCTAAGTTTCATGAAATATGTCACTGTGGAAGGTGAGGTGGAATTGCATACTCCTTCATGTTCCAAAAAGATCCTGTATGCCATAGCAGACAATTGTCACACATGGCTTACTAAATGGAATAAGCTGTTTGGCTGCCAGAGTGACATGTTTTTCTTGCCCTCGTCCACACAGAAAGCTATTATAGGCCATGAAAGAAGTGTATTTCTTCGTTCTTGGCTTTCATCTTATGCAAATTGTAGCTGTTGTTCAGTGTATGAGTATGCTCTGAAAGTATTTAAGGTCCTAACTAGCATAGATGATGCAAAACTTGCTATTGCCTTTGCTCATTTTGTATATCAGTCTTATTCCAAGGGGTTCATAAGGGAGTCAGAACTTCGTTACTTGTGTAAAATTATGCCAATTGTTGATGGGTCTGGGTCTCTCAGAAGGCAAAGGTTAGTAACTCTTGTTCCTGCATCTCGCAGTAAATGGGCAACATTGTTTGGACCTAAGAACCCCTTCTGGAATCAATATTATATTGATATAGGAGAAGTTTATGCTAAAAGGTATCAATTCATTGGAGAACATACCCCTGAGAATGAGCTCCTTGATTTCCTAATTAAGCATTCTGGAGCTAAAGATTTACCAGAGCTGTGCCCTCCTGACATGGTGTTACCACTGGGATCTCTGACCAGTCAACAGGCCTTTCTACTACTTGACTGGATTAGGTTTTTGAGTAAGGTTTCGCGTATTCCTCAAAATTGATGCTAGGCATTCGAGATGGGAGATGGATTATGACCTGTTCCGGGTTCTGTTGTCCAAGTCAGTCTATTCTTCTGGATATAACAGGAAAAAGTGTCTTTGAGATGATGAAGCCTGTTCATGGTGATTTCTTTGTACTGGACCAGGAATTCTATACAGATCGCTTACTTTCATATGTAGATGAGCTGAAATATCTTGGTGTAAGATTTGGATTTTATTATTTTCAAAGACTTCTGGCTAATCATTTTATGTCTCTTGCAAAACGTGGGTTGAGCAAGGAGTATGCTTACTTATTGTTAAAGTTTATTACCATCTCAAGAGAAAAAAAGATGCTTTATGAGGAATGGTTGAAAGCAATTAAGGAAAGTAAATGGCTGCAGACTTCTCAAGGTTTTAGTGCTCCAGAAGAAAGTCTGTTCCTGCAATCAGAAACAGAAGTTGAAGTTGTTCTGAGAATTACAAATCTCCCTGTTGTCGATGAGTCTTTTTATGGAACCAAGCTGAGCACCTTCTCATCTGAATTAACTATGCTTGGTGTTATGTTGAATATTGAGAGGGTTTATGATTTGATTGCTAAACATTTAGCATTCCCTGCTGGTGGAACTTTTATAACTGGCAATTGTGGCTTACTGATATTAAGGTTCATTAGGTACATGGGCTCTTCAGCAAGTGGATTCATTGATAAGGTAACTGAAAAGCCTTGGCTGAAGACAAACTCTGGTTTTGAATGCCCTCTGAAATGTGTGCTTCATAATAAGGAATGGGATTCTCTGTTCAACATAGTTGATGTTCCTATCATTGATGAAGGTTTCTATGGAAGTGAAATAAGGTCTTTTCTGGCTGAAATGAAAGCAATCGGAGTAGCTGTTGATTTTGACAGTGCATTCAAGTTGATAATTGTTCAATTTAAATTGCTTTCTTCTTCTCAAAGTTTGACTCCTGCCAATATAGTTTCTCTGCTATCCTGTATCAGAGAAATGATCCAAACGAGGCCTTTGCAATTGTCTGAGATCCATAGCTCCTTGTTAGGTGAGATGTGGTTGAAAACCCGTCATGGTTACAGAGCTCCTAATGAATCGATTCTATTTAGTTCTAAATGGGCTACAGTATCATTATTTAGTGATCTTCCTTTTATTGATGATTCCTTTTATAATATGGGAATACATGAGTTCAAGAATGAGCTAAAACTTCTAGGAGTTGTAATTGATTTCACAGAAGGAGCCATTTTTGTAGCTAGACGTCTTAAGCAGCCAATCAGTTCGGGTCTTATCACTAGAGACAGTGCAATCTCATTGCTTGAGTGCATTAAGTGTTTGATGTCTGGGTGTAGTGACCAGAATGCATATTTCGGATTCATTAACAACTTAAAAAAGAGCAAATGGTTGAAGACCATATTTGGGTTCACAAACCCTGGGCAGTGCATTTTGTTTGATCCAGCTTGGGATGGTATACTACAAAGGAGAGATGTACCTAGTCTTGATGAAAGGTATTATAATACTGATTTGTCTGTGTTCAAGAATCAGTTGAGAGCCCTTGGTGTGAAGGTGGATCCAGCGGATGTTTGTTCACTTCTTCCCAGGATTCTTTGGTCGAAAACAGAAACTCCCTGTATAACAAGGATGTATAATTTTCTGTGTAAGTTTTACTTGAATCATGAATCAACAGGTAATTCTTACTCTCAAGTCTGGATTCATAGCCGCAATGGTGCAGGTGGAGGAGAATGGATAAGTTCTCACCTTTGTGTGCTTTATGACAAATTCCAGTTATTTGGCTCTCGCTTGTATGTTCTTGAAAATTATTATAGCAAGGAGCTATTGCCCATGTTTACTTCAATATTTGGTGTTCCAAAATTTCCTTCTACTGATGAGTACATGCAGCTGTGGAATGATTGGGGTTCACGAAGTAACAGCCAAGTGACTGCTATGGAATGCTTTTCCTTCTTTAGTTTTGTTCTTGACAACTGGAATCTCTGTACCTTGGAGACTCTCAAGAAGAAGTTGACTAAAGTTCCTGCCACCACTTCTACAGGTGAGGAAATTTATTTGGTTAGCAGAGAAGATGTTTTCTTACCGGATGACTTGCAATTAAAAAGGTTGTTTGATCAAGCCGGAGTTCCCTTGTTCACATGGCTTCCAAGGCAAAGTGGTTTATCCTCTGTCTCTCCTTGGAGACTTTATGAAGTTTATAGTTCTATTGGAGTACGAAAGATATCTGAGTCAGTTGAGTACAAGGTGGATCGCAGTCTAATTTTGGATTACCAATCCAAGATGTTCGTTGACTCAAGAAATGGAGTGTTTAAGAATCTGCTTAAAATTATATTGGCTTTTCAAGCTGGTCCCATGATGAAGATGCCAGCAAAAGAAAGGCACAATGCTGCAAAGTCTCTACTTGAGCTCTCTGTTTTTGAGACTGATAATGCTATACAAGTAGATTATCGGCTTCTTCTATGGCATAGTAATAGAACACTTGAAGCACAAAGTAACATGATGGTTTTCTGGGATCGGATTTCTCATAGGCTAATTATGGATAGATCATGTTTTGAAGATGGAAAAACCAATATAGAATTTGTGTCTTGTTTTGCTAAAGAGATTGCTGAAGGAGTGTTATCTCAAGAACAAGCTGATGCAGTATATAAATTGAGCAAACTTTTACAAATTGGATTCATGTATGAATTTAAGGAGGATGCAGTAAACTTCTTGCTCATTGAAGAAAATTTAGAACTTTTTGTTGAAGACACTGAGTTCCTGAACACCAAATTTGGAAAGCGTACACATGCAAGGTCAGAACTTGGTCCTCTCACATTAATCCCTTGTAGTAAGAAGCAATGCCAATGATGGGTGGTTGTCATCTTGTTCCTTTTTGTTTATGATAACATGTTTAATTAGGAATTAAAATTGTCAGTCATGCTCATGCATGCTATTGTAGCTAGTATTTGGACTTGACAGTGATGTCCATGAAACTTCTTTTAGTTCATTTTACTGTATGTTCAGCTCTCAATACCTTTCTGGCTGTTAGGTTTGTTATTCAGCAGAAATTCACCCTTTTGTCCATATGAAGAATAGTGTTCATATATGAAACAATGATATTTCTCTTCTGTAAGAATGGATTTTCTTCTGTTTTCTTTGCTGGGTGATCATATTTTCCTTTCTTTTTCTTGAATAATAAATTCTCTTCTCGTATGTTGATGTTAATCAACGTTAATGACATTCAGAGGGTAACAAAGAAACTTATGAAGTTATAAAATATTCTTTTTTAATTTTAGAAAATAGGCTTGTTTTCAAATTGAACCCAAAAGTTATATATTGGCAAAGAAGAAGCCAACCCTTTAACCAAAGACCTTCACCATGCTGTCATTGGCCTCTCTCTGACCTGTACACTATAGATGCCCACTTTCTCATTCAGGTTTGTACCTTTTATACTTTCTTCTGGACTACAGATTTAATTTGTGTATCCTTTAGTATGTTCCTTCTGCAATTGTTAATGTTTTTTTTTGGTTTGTTGTATGAAAGATGTCTGTCTTTTTGCTTCTATGGCAAGATATTTCAGTATTTACCTTTTCAGGGGGTCCTCTATGATCCGAGAGCTTAAGCATTAGAGTGTCAATAAGAAGCATGCTGCAACAGGCGTGTGTGAACATTTAACTAATTGCATAGGGAGCGGCAGGAGAGTTATATCCGTTACCTTGCCTGCAACTGAAGGGAATACTTTGAAGGGGTGGTATCACAAGAATAAATCCAACCAAAATATGTAAGTGCTACCATACATGATCATTTGTCTGCCTATCTAGATTCTGACAGCAATGTTTTCTAAACTTCTGATTAATCATTTTACTGTCTAACTTGTCAAAAGTTAAAACAACTTGACAAGTATTAGTTATGCTGATTTTAATCATATGAAGTACCCAGAAACATGTTCTTGACCAATGACCATAAGTTGTAGCTTGCACTGTAGGGGGCTGCAGCTGCAATATATGAAACCTGTATCTGTTATGATTCTGTTAAGTTGATTTATATATTTCTGACTTCTGAGGTGAAACCACTGAACCTTAAGTAAATCCTCTGCATGGAACCAATTGAATTGGTAGGCATAACCCTAGACTTGAGGCCCAATAGGTCTGATAGATTTTTTTTGTCTGTTTGGGCCTTATTACAACCAATTACTAAAGCAGGCTCAGCTTGGCCCTAAACTCCTAGAACTCTAATTACAGTCATATGTAATATGTTTCAAAACAGAGTTTCAATTATGAAGGTCGTTTGGACAGGAATGAAATGCCAAACTGGTTTTAACAGGTGAATTTTGTTTTAATTCTTATATATATTGTTTAGGCAAGTTTATTTTATTTTACTATATTTTCATTTTGGCATCTGAACAGAGGATATAAGAACTTCACCTTTGCTGCTATGGAAAGCAAATTAATTATTTCTAACAAAGAAAAATAAGAATGCATGGATTACAAATCCAACCTAGGATTAATATTGCCCCTAATATTAATCACACTAAAAAAAAAAAAAGAATCATGTTCCTTTACTCTTGGTGTGCTTCCTGGTTTCCCTTTATGTTGAAACTTAAACTGTTATAATTCCTTATCAACTGTCATGCATCAACCATAAGAAAAAAACAGAGATACTCATACCATGCATAATGAATATCTTGAAACGTGTAAATCTTGTGTCTTAGCAAATTCTGAGAAAGTAAAAATGCATTTGCTTTGCAATTGAAAAGTCATGTGATTCATGTATATAGCCTAGTTTGGCATTAATTAGATATTGAATGATCAAAAGCAAGAGATGGAATCACAGCTGTGTAAAATGGACCACAGATGAACTAATGCAGGTTCAAAGTTCTGTTCTGTCAAAAAAATTAGTCTGTATTTTTCTACATGTTTTATCCTTGTTTGACATAGGTGTGTCTTTTCTCTAAATTTCTTTTGTCTTGTAGGATAAACTTTTATGTTCCTTTTTATTGATTAGAAGCCATAAAGACAAAGTTTACCATGATTCTCGTTCTTGATTCTGTCTTTACTTTAGAGATGTTCCTCCTCTATATTGGTCTTTGCTCTCTTGATGTCTTTGTCACCAATTGTTGAAATAGTGAAATAGTGGACTGGTAAGAAAAATGCCCTTCTTAAGTACGGATTCATCTACCCTGCAGTGTGCCTATAGCCTATAATATAAAGGATAATCTACCACCTAAACGTGTGGACATTAGCCAATTAATCCCCTTACTCCTTGAATTCTCTTTTTCTCATTTTGAAGAAGAAGGAAACTGAACAGTTATAAACTATAGTTCATTTGCTTCTAGTGATACAATCAACTCAGCAAAAGAAATAACTCTGGTATCTGGGGTGTTCATGAGTCCTACCTTACACATTACTTAAGACAAAATTGTGTAGGAAGAAATCTCAATATATTTTACATAAAAATTGGTTTTGATGTGAAAAGGGTTGAAAAACAATTTGTGAACAGAAATATATGAGGAACAGCTTGTGCTCATTCTGTCTGCGCATTATCATATTAGTATAAAATAAAATTTACTTTTTGTGGCTGTCAAACAGGGAAAAGAGAATAGAGCCTGGAGAAGAAAAGTTGGCTTGAGCTGTATTAAGGAACATGATTGTCAAAGGGTGATTGATTTTTTTCCAAAGTGTAGGTCCATTCAAGCTTGGAAATCTGCAAGAAAGAGAAGATTAATGGTGACCTACTAAATTGACCTTGTCCATGTGCACATTTTGGAAATAACATTTTTCCTTGTTACTTGGTAAGTAGTATATATAATATATATTTTAATAATACATTATTCTTTACCTTTATTTTTGTTTTTTTCTGGTGGGAAATGAAGTTTTTCCTTTCAGGCAATATATACATTTCTTTGTATCCTGTCTCCTTAATATAAAAGATTTTATTTAATCTCAATCTTTCACGCAATCGAAACCAGAATAATGATTTATATACAATTAAAAACACATGCATGCTACCATAAGTTTTACTACCATAATTATTTTGTATTACTACTGTCTTTTTCAGTATATGGTGAAGTGCTTATATGAATAAAGTTGATTTTCTTCATAATTGGTCAAGCTAGATTATATAAGGCTCTTAGTTCTTACATGTTGGGAATGGAACATGTGAGATTTTGTTTAGAAATGCAGGAAAAGGTTAAATTTAAGCTAAGACTAGATGGTTAGCTAGATGCTGCTGCCTTCAAATATGACTGCAATTATCTGTCATGCACTTACGAAAAAATATATATGAGAATGAGAATACTATATGAGTATTAGCCAAGAATTGAATTGATAAAGTCAAAGCGAGGTTTGGATGTGACACTTTGGCCTACCAAATACGTTGCATCTAATTCACTTGTGAATATATATTCTCTATTTTGTTGGTTTCTAATTTTCATGAATTCCATGGAGAGGTTGAATGTTCTGCATATTTTCCAGGCTGAAAAAGATTTAATTTCTTGTTCAATTCTGTTATTATTATTTAGATGATAAAATAATGAATTTGCAGGCATATAGATGTGTCTCACTTGTTGAGGTAAAATTGTTTATAATTTTAATTTGTAGAGCAACGCCAATAATTATATCTCTAAATTTGGTCACCTAACAAAGAAGTAAGACTTATAATTGTTCCAGTTTACCACTTTTCTAGAATTCTGAGATAAGTATATACTTTGTCAGCTGCCTGCGATTCGAGCTATCAATTTGTATATATATGTTAATGTATCCCCATCAAATTAGTTCATCAAATAATAATTGTGGATTTGACCTTTGTTTCCAATTTTCAACGCATCAGTACTCGATCATAATTTTTTTTTTTTTTTTGCTGTGCTCGCTCTTATATATTTTGAGAAAATTGATATGATAATATATAGATCATGCGAGTTCTCATTCATTAGCTTAAAAAATTATTAGGAAAGCTCTACCAAAAAAAAAATAATTAGGAAAGCAACTTTTCGACTTTGCCTATGTTAATTAACAGCCAATCTCCTTACCTATTCATGCATGCTAAAGAACGAATGAAAGAAAAATATATTTCTTAAACTTTAGTATATATTAGTTTAATTAATGTTAGTATATGTTATATATATGTAACAAATAACAAAATGTTAGTATGTTAATTCACCAAAAAAATGTTAGTATGTTACACAAAAATGAACTAAATGAACTAGTCAAAATAGTGTGGTTTATGCCTTATGGTAGTGCAAATAAGTTTACCGCTGGTTAAAATCTACCATTTCATTTCATCCCAAAAAAAAAATACCTAATATTATTTTATAATTAAGAGAGAACGAATCAAATCCATGGAAGTAATGGGGGGATATATGTGTCTCAAGTTTCTAATTATACAATATATACTATACTAATTTCCTTTCTCTTTTCCTTGATATCATTTCTTCTAATATATATTCATGTATGTTATTTTCTTCTTTTTTTTTTGGGGAAGAATCATGTATGTTAATCAATAGTACTAGTATATTATCCCTCTATCCCATATTGTTTGTTCATTTTTTATTTTGAAATATCCCATTTATCATTAACAAATTTTATTAACACATATATCATATATTACACAAAAATTTTTAAAAGACTTACAAACCTTCAAATGTTTGATGATTACATTAAACATCATAATTAATCTAAAACGAATTATTGCATCGAATCTCAAATGAGAGAAAGTTCTCTTCTTTTCGGGTTGACCTATTATGGGGTAAATTATCTCTCCCAACAATGGTTTTCTTCATTCACAAGACTCGAACCTGAGACCTTAATTAAGGAGAGTGTCAAACCACTTGAACCAACCACTTGTTGGTAAAGTTCTTTTCATGTATATATATGCACATTATTATTATATTAATGTATGTAAATAAGTAAACGTAACATTCCACTGAATGGCTAGAATTAAAGAATACTACATATAAATTGGTTTTTGGACTTATGGTTCCAATGAAAACAGCGGCCCCTTCCATATATAAAAAGTATAGTAGTGATAAATAAAGAAATTGATTAGTATAAGTATAAATTCTAGACTAAGAGAGACAAGAAGAAAAAACCCTATACTCCTGTTCTGGCATTTCCAAATATTCTAGAATACTTTATTTATACTAAAGTCTTTCTTTATGCCATACCCCCTTTTTTAAAACACCCACACATATGGATCTTCTCAGAAACATGTTTATCCTTTCCCTTTCCCACTTATATTATTAATCCCTCTCTCTCTTCTATAATTCTTTCTGATTGCTTCAGTGGGAAGAGAGAGAAGCTAATAATCTCTCTCAAAAAAAGGGAATACCAAGAAATATGGGGAGAGCTCCTTGCTGTGACAAAGCTAACGTTAAGAAAGGCCCCTGGTCACCTGAAGAAGACGCCAAGCTTAAGGCTTATATCGAGCAGCATGGCACTGGTGGAAACTGGATCGCTTTGCCTCAGAAAATTGGTAAATAAATTACACTTATATATATATGCTTTCTTCTTCTTTCTTCTCTCTTCAAGTATATAATACTAATCAGATTATAGCTATCAGAAAACTTGTTTCTGTAATTTCATGGTGTCTGATTCGATCTGTAAGAGCTTTGTTTTTTGTATATTGTTAGGTCTTAAGAGATGTGGGAAGAGTTGCCGTCTCCGATGGTTAAACTATCTCCGCCCAAACATCAAGCATGGAGGATTCTCTGAGGAAGAAGATAAAATTATTTGCAGCCTCTATATTAGTATAGGGAGCAGGTAAATTAATTTGTGGTCGTAAATAAATAAAGTTTACCAGAACAAACCCTATCTTTTGTTTAAGTTTTAAACAAAAAATTTTATTTGTAATACTTATATAAAGATTGTAAAGATTATATTTGTAAGAAGTTTGCATGATTAATTATATAATACTGCAGATGGTCTATTATTGCTGCACAATTACCGGGGAGGACTGATAATGATATAAAGAACTATTGGAACACAAGGCTTAAGAAGAAGCTTCTTGGCAAGCAACGCAAGGAGCAACAGTCTCGTAGAGGAAACAACAACACCCTAAAGCAAGAGATGATCAATAGAGGGAATAATAATGGGGATTCTAATTCTTCCTTGATTTTTCCTCATCATAGCAGTAACCAAATTAGCTCTTACTGGCCAGAGCTGCCTGCTATGGCGGCCGCGGCGGTGGCGCCCATAGCCATACCATATAGTGATGATCATGAAGAGCAACGGAATATTATTGATAGCCAAGCCTCCATGAGAAGATTACTAATCAAGCTTGGAGGAAGATTTTCCGATGATGATCATCAGCATCATGTGGTTAATGATGATGGGATGTCAACGATAATTCATCATCAGACGTTTCCAAATGATCCGTCGATTCTATCTCTATCCCCTTCACAGCAGCAACTTTATGAGCAGACGGCCACCGCCCATTTGCCCTCTTCTTCTTCTTCTTCTCCCATGGAAGCCTTAAACAATAATATGGGTACTACTCATGATCATCAATTTGTGAACTCCCAATACATAGATGGAGCAAATCTGCACATGTTGCGTGCAGGACAAGGCATTGATATTCAGCAGGAAATGGGATATAGCAGCAGTAACCCTCAAAGAGTAGATGGAATGGAGTTCTTGTATGGGGAAGAAATGGTGAATAGTATTAGGGCTTTGAGTTCTTGTGAAACCATTAATGGCAGCTGGGCTACTGATCATTCCATCCAGGTGTGCCCTACTGTTGCTTCAGAATATGGAGTCAGCATTCAACAAGCTGGAATTCATCAGCAGCAAGAATATGGATTCAGTGAGTTGAGGTACCCAGGAGCATAATAGCATGCTGTGTAAATGGAATGTATTACTTCATTAGGAAAAGTAATAGGAATTGGGGCGTTTGGGTGTTGGAATTTTAGAGAGAAAAACCCTAATAATAATCTCGTTCGGTTCAATTACATTGCCTTACTCATGAATTTAGACTGTATTTTTATATCTGACTATATATATTATTATCATTTTAATTTGTATCATCATGTGTTTTCTATCATCTCATTTTCATATTCTTCTGATGATGGTGAACTATATAGGGAACTACAATGAAGCTTCATCAATATCTTGTATTTGCTAATTATGGTCAAGTAGCTCAACATGTGATCAGATATAAATAACTCATGAATGGTATGCATTTTTTTTGGGTGAATTGTGGTATGCATTTTTCGTACACCTATATCATCGTATAAATATGCATGTCATATATAATTAATGACGATGTTCCTTGGAGATCAACCAATAAAGATCAGGCGCCCAGCTGCATGCTATATAACTCCATATATAGATTTCTTAGCTAGATTTACATGTTGATCTCAAGAATAAATATATATACAATACAGTTCAGTACATATATAATAATATAAATACTCTCCCTTACACCATTCATATATTCCTTAATTGGCCATTAATATATATGTGTTTAAATCCATAGCTAGCTACCATATATTAGTAATTACCAATATATATACTAGTTTTAACTTTTATGTGCAACATGTATGTTTAAATCAAATATTTATGTAAAATTTTAATAAGCACACCTTTTTTTTTTTGGCTACTCATGAGTATAATATTAAAATGAGCTACACAATAGGATCGTATAACCTCTCTCCTATCCCAAATCTCAACCTGTCCATTCTAATATTCGAACTCGAGACATCCTACAAGAAGTCTCAAGCTTTAAGCACTGAGTGTCTCAAGCTATAACTATATTATGAAATTATGATAACCTTTCCTATGAAATTATGATAATCACACTGAAATTTTGATAACCTCCTTATAAAATTTTGATAGCCTTCCTATAAAATTTTGAGAACCTTCCTATGAAATTTTGTTAACATTCCTATGAAATTTTTGTTAACATCCCTATGGAATTTTGAAAACCTCACTATGGAATTTTGATAACCTCCTAATGAAATTTTGATAACTACACTATGAAATTTTGATAACCTCCCTGTTATACTATGAACTTTTGAGAGCCTCACTGTGAAATGTTAGTAATCACATTGCGAAATTTTGATAATCACACTACGAAATTGTGATAATCTCATCGTAAAATTTTGATAAAACCTTCCTATAAAATTTTGATAAACATCACTAAAATTTTTTGATAACCTTAATAAATTTTGATAACCAAAAATTTTGATAACTTCCTTTATATTTTTTTATAACCTCATTATGAAATTTTGTTAATCCCTATATGTGAAATTTTGATCTACATACTATGAAATTTTGATAACTCCCATGAAATTTTGAAAAATAAACTATGAAATTTTGATAACTTCCATGAAATTTGGAAAAATAAACTATGAAATTTCAATAACCTTTTTATGAAATTTTGATAATCCTCATATGAAATTTTCATAACCTCCATATGAAATTTTGATTATTCCAAAATAAATTTTTAATAATTAACCTTCCTAATTTGGTAACCACGCAGACTATGAAATCTCCCTTTGAAATTTTGATAACTACTCTATGAAATTTTGATAACCACTCTATGAAATTTTGGTAACCACTCTATGAAATTTTTGGTAACCTTCCTATGAAATTTTGGTAACCACATTATGAAATTTTTGATAACCTCCTTATGAAATTTTTATAACCTCCATATGATATTTTGGTAACCAAAGTACTATGAAATTTTGATAACCTTCTTATGAAATTATAATTTGGTAACATCATGACCTTCCTATGAAATTTTAATAACCTGATCATATGAAATTTTGATAACCACTCAATGAATTTTGGTAACTACACTATAAAATTTTGATAACCTCCCTATGAAATTGTTATAACCGCCATATGATATTTTGGTAACCATACTATGAAATTTTGATAACCTCCATATGAAATTTTTATAACCTCAATATGATATTTTGGTAACCACATTATAAAATTTTGATAACCTCCTTATGAAATTATAATAACCTCTTTATAAAATTTTGATGACCACATAGAGACGACAAAATCAAAATCATATGATCACTTACTCGCTCTTCTAACTCAAGCCATTTTCTTTTGGCTAAACCTCAACAAAAACTTGATTGATTCGATTAACCCAAAACTGAAACCTCCTAAAATACCTCCTTTAAATATATTTCAAGAATTCTGACAAAAAGAAAATCAAGACGGTCGTTATTTTTAAATTTAGCTTAGTATTTTAGAATTTTTTTTTGGTATTTTTAGTTTTTTCATAATTTAGTTCTTCTAAAAATTCTCTAAGAAATATAGAATTTATAAGTATATTTAGATTTAATTAAATTAAAATAAAGATTTTAGCATAGTCAAATTGTAAAAGCTAAATAATAATTGATATTAAAAATGATAAAAAATAACATGTAACATAAATTAAGATTAAAGCCCAATTAAAAAAAGGCCAATTCTAACAAATGGCGTTTTAAAAATATTTTTAAAAAATAAGGGTATCATCAATCTAAAAGTTTCCCAACATTCGTGCTTTTTATTTACAAGATGATAGGAAATTGAGTTACCTTTGGTTTAGTTTTGGAATCATTTGATTTAGTTGAATATCGAATAAGTTATGGTCATTTTCGCCAAGCATCGCAAAATCTGGAATTGATAGAAAAGTGTTGTATATGTTCATTCTAGCAGCAATTTTAGAGGGTCATAACTCTACATTATGAAATCATATCATTCCGGTAACTACATCATAAGGTTTGGATTCCTCTACGACTTTATAGAAGAACACAAATTGAAATAATTTCAAAGTCAAAGATAGAGAAAAATTATTGATCATTTCTATAACTGCACAAAACTTTCCCTAAAAGCATGCTACAAGAGAAAGATGGGACATGGGAGACTAGAACAATTCATCTTGGACATGTCGCGTAAGAATATTGCACTATTATGATAAAATGACCACATATTTGCTAGAAGAAAACTTTTTATTTCACCTATCCATTTCCTCTTCCATCATTTTCATTTTCTTTTCCACATTTACAAGTTCTCCTATTCTCCTTTCGATGTTCTACATCTCTCTCCCCTTCGGTCCAGATTTTAGTTGCATGACTCCAAACCAACATGTAATGTTGGAATCGATGGGCTAGTAACACTAGATTATTATTTTTTTAATTTAAAATCAAGTGGATAGGAGAGAACGCATTAATTTTCAAGAGTGTTTAGGGAACTATATATAGTTGAGTCGATTAACATTGATTAATAGAGAGACTGAAACATGCCATGAGATCCCTTAGTAAGAGAATCTGCCTATCCTACATTGAAAAACTATATATGGCACTTGGTTGATACATTTCAACATTTTCAACGTTACACTTGCTGTATTAATTATTTGATACTACAACATTTGGTGTCGAACAAAATCAATCATCTAAAATGAGGGGTTACCATAATTCTAAGTTTTGATTGCATTTAAAATCTAGTGCTACTACCTAACAAAAACCATACAAGTCACATGTCCATATTCTGATCGTTATTTGTTTTCATCATAATATTCATCATCACGTACGCTTAATTGCTTCTAAATTCTCTGCTTATAATCGTAATATAAATTAATATTGAACCCATGCCATGCAAAACCTTACAACTCAAATTAAAATAAAAACACAATCCTTATAGCAACCATAATGGCCAAGCTACTTGTTCCATTTCTTCTCCTCGTTCTAATTTCCATTGTACGCCCTATAGCTACTACTATTCAAGCTGACATTGTTTTTGCTTTGGATGGAAGTAGCCAATTCAAATAAATTAGAGTAGCCATAGAGAAGATACCAAACTACAACAAAAAGCCGTTTGTGATTTTAGTTAAGGAGAGTGTGTATAGGGAAAATGTACTCATTGAAAAAGACAAAACCAATGTGATGGTGATAAGTGAAGGTATGCAAATGACCTTTCCTTGTTATAGCTTTTCCCCGTATCATGTGGGAAAACCCTAACTAATGAAAATACTTAAAATAACCCTAATTAAAATAACTAAAACACTAAAATAAAGAGAGACTTTATGAACACTACACAGATCGCACGTGAGTTGCACGATTGTTGAACAAAATCCATACAATAATGGATTAAAGTTTTTTGTTAAACCAGTTATATCTGGCCGAAAAGAATCTGCCTCCCCCCCAGACGAGAACAATTCATCTTGGACCTGTGGCGTAAGAATTTTGCACTATATGATAAGATGACCACAAATTTGCTTGAGAAAACTTTTTCTTTCAACTATCCATTTCCTCTTCCATTTCATTTCTTTTCCATTTACAAGTTATCCTCTTCTCCTTTCAATGTTCTACATCTCTCTCCCCTCCAGATTTTAGCTGCATGACTCCAAACCAACATGCAATGTTGGAATCGATGGGCTAGTAACAATAGTAACACCAGATTGTTATTTTTTTTAATTTAAAATCAAGTGGTTAGGAGAGAACGGATTAATTTTCAAGAGTGTTTAGGGAACTATAGTTGAGTTGAATAACATTGATTAATAGAGAGACAGAAACAGGCCATGAGATCCCTAGCAAGAGAACCTGCCTGCCCTACATTCAAGAACTATATATGGCACTTGGTTGATACATTTCAACATTTTCAACGTTGCACTTGCTGTATTTTTTTTGTTATATATATCCATGAACGTATTGATATTCAAGGTTTCCATAAGATTGCAGTCATCAAAATTTTCACATGCTCAAATCTACTATGAGCATGAGGCCCAGAAAGGGAATGTAATTAGCTCAAACTAAACAGTCTTTACAACATAATAATAAAGCATATCCGAAAAGATAATAAACGGCAAAATAAGTAAGTCTTAAAAAACTAAAAACTAAGACAAACTCTGATAAAATCCACTATCCACCCATCCACTTCTATTTGAGAAAATCAAATAACACCCTTCTAAAGAGACCTTCTTCAAAGTTAGCCTTTTTTTTAGCCTCGAAAAAGATGACATCCATAAGATCAATGATGAATGTCTTCAAACGCCAATCATTTGCCATCTCATTTGCAACGATATTAATGGTATCTGCCATCTCACGTGGATTTGTTCTTACAACTTGTTTTTAGATGCACAAACAGATTCCTCCAATATGTAATGAAGGAAATGATATTATCCTCATAACGAGCATCTGCATTTAAATAATTGATACAACGACATTTCAAGTGTCAAACAAAATCAATCATCTAAAATGAGGGGTTAATTACATTTAAAATCTAGCGTTACTACCTAACAAAGACCATACAAGTCACATGTCCATATTCTGATCGTTATTTGTCTCCATCATTATATTCATCATCACGTACACTTAATTGCTTCTAAATTCTCTGCTTATAACAGTAATATAAATACTAAACCCATGCATGCAGCTACATGCAAAACCATACTACTCAAATTATAATAAAAACACAATCCTTATAGCAACCATAATGGCCAAGCTCATTGTTCCATTTCTTCTCCTCGTTCTAATTTCCATTGTACACCCTCTAGCTACTACCATTCAAGCTGACATATTTGTCGTTGCTTTGGATGGAAGTAGCCAATTCAAATAAACTAAAGCAACCATAGAGAAGATACCAAACTACAATAAAAAGTTGTTTGTGATTTTAGTTAAAAAGGGTGTGTATAGGGAAAATGTACTCATTGAAAAAGGCAAAACCAATGTGATGATGATAGGGAAAGGTAGGCAAATGACCATCATTGAATCTAACATGAGTGTCAAAAGAGGTTTTCTCACCGATTCCACGGCTACCATGAGTAAGCATTTAATTGACTAGGTAAGAAAACAGACTTGCAGAAAAAAAAAATGAATTACCCAGCACTTGATCTCCCGGCCCCTTCTTCTTCTCATTGTCCCTTTTCTCATGATTATGATCGATCACTCTTCCTTCTCTCTGCCTAAACTTTACTCTTATGCAAATGTATGTATTTGATGTTAATTGAAGCGTGCATATTGGCATGGATATATATAGGGTCTAAAGTATCACTCGTCATCCCTATTCACATGAATAAACCAATCTTTTTCTCCCTTTTACTGCTTTTAATTTTA
Source organism: Corchorus capsularis (assembly GCA_001974805.1). Classification (NCBI taxonomy): domain Eukaryota; kingdom Viridiplantae; phylum Streptophyta; class Magnoliopsida; order Malvales; family Malvaceae; genus Corchorus; species Corchorus capsularis. The sequence continues at coordinate 71,234 of AWWV01016012.1, read as the reverse complement.
ACAATCCAAAGAATCTTTCCTTTTGCGCTTATTATTGTTGGTACAGTGTAATGGCTCTTTGTCTCCCTATCAAATTCAGAACAATAAAGACCATATTTCTTATTGCTAACCTTTCCTTGTTATAGTTTTTCCCTGTATCATGTGGGAAAACCCTAACTAATGAACATACTTGAAATAACCCTAATTAAAATAACTAGAACACTAAAATAAAGAGAGACTTTATGAACACTGCGCAGATCGCACGTGAGTTGCACGACTGTCGAACAAAATCCATACAATAATGGATTAAAATTTTTTGTTAAACCAGTTATATCTGGCCGAAAAGAATCTGCCTCCCCTCTAGACGAGAACAATTCATCTTGGACATGTGGAGTGGGAATCTTGCACCATATGATAAGATGACCACAAATTTGCTTGAAAAAAACTTTTTCTTTCACCTATCCATTTCCTCTTCCATTTCATTTCTTTTCCATTTACAACTTATTTTCTTCTCCTTTCAACGTTCTACATCTCTCTCCCCTCCAAATTTTAGCTGCATGACTCCAAACCAACATGCAATGTTAGAATCGATGGGCTAGTAACACTAGTAACATCAGATTATTATTTTTTTTAATTTAAAATCAAGTGGATAGGAGATTACAGATTAATTTTCAAGAGTGTTTAGGGAACTATAGTTGTGTTCATTAACATTGATTAATAGAGAGACAGAAACATGCCATGAGATCCCTAGCAAGAGAATCTGCCTGCCCTACATTGAAGAACTATATATGGCACTTGGTTGATACATTTCAACATCTTCAATGTTACACTTGCTGTATTAATTAATTGATACTACGACATTTCAAGTGTCGAACAAAATCAATCATCAAGGCTTACCATAATTCTTTCTTTTTTTTTTTTTTTGCAATATAAAAAGTATATTTAATTGTTTACATGTTTACACATAAGCTTCATCAAAAGTAAACACTGGACTTCTCATATTCATTACTTTACTTTGAAAGAATGAGAAAAATAGTTTAATCACCCCTCTTAGAAACTTGCCTTGTAGGAGCTAACTTTCTCACAATATGAAAACAAAGGAGATAGACTTGTAATAATAAGGAAGTGTGAATCAATATTCTGCCATTGTCCCAACCTGCAGTAATCATGGATAGTTTGGAAAATACCATGCCAATGCCTATCATTTGTAGGATACTTATGCCTTTTTTTTACCGGTAACTTTCCTTAAAAATGGGATAAGGATCTTCTCATATATGGTGACTTATACCATCATTCCAATAGCAGCTAAGGAGTAATTAGGGATGCTGGTGGGATACCAAAATTTTTGTTGATCTTTCGGTCCATTGTAGCAGCTTGTTTCACAAAGAAAGTTGAAGTTTGTAGAACACATACTCCAAATATCAAAGATGTAAGCCAAATGGGAACCATGCTAAGAATAAGCTTTATTTCCTCCACTTTTGTAATTGTTTCCAGTCTCTAAGGATTGTAATGAGTACTCTCAGTTGAATTGTTTTCCCTATCTTCAACTATTGCAGCTTTGTCTCGGAACATCACCTAAGATTACATTTAAAATCTAGTGCTACTGCCTAACAAAAACCATACAAGTCACATGTCCATATTCTGATCGTTATTTGTCTCCATCATAATATTCATCATCACGTACGCTTAATTGCTTCTAAATTCTCTGCTTATAATATTAATATAAATACTAAACCCATGCATGCATGCAAAACCATACTACTCAAATTATAATAAAAATGCAACCCTTATAGCAACCATAACGACCAAGCTCCTTGTTTTATTTCCTCTCCTCGTTCTAATTTCCATTGTACACACCCTCCAGCTACTACCATTCAAGCTGACATTGTTGTTGCTTTGGATGTAAGTAGCCAATTCAAATCAATTAAAGCAGCCATTGAGAAGATACCAAACTACAACAAAAAGCTGTTTGTGATTTTAGTTAAGGAGGGTGTGTATAGGGAAAATGTACTCATTGAAAAAGGCAAAATTAATGTGATGATAATAGGGGAAGGTATGCAAATGACCATCATTGAATCTAACATGAGTGTCAAAGGAGGTTTTCTCACCGATTCCAGGGCTACCATGAGTAAGATTTTGATTGACTATGTAAGAAAACAGACTTGCAGAAAAAAAAAATGAATGAATTACCCAGCACTTGGTCTCCCCTTTCTTCTTCTCCGTGTCCCTTTCCTCATGATTTTTTCCTCTTCTCTCGTCCTTAGAAGACATGATCGATCATTGTTCCTTCTCTTTGCCTAAACTTTACTCTTACGCAAATATATGTATTTGAAGTTTAATTGAAGCATGTATATAATGCACATTGGCATGGATACATATAGGGTTTTTAAATTCTCTTTATTTTAGTGTTTTAGTTTAGGGTTTATTAAACTTCTTTATTCTTGAATTTATTGCAACTTGTGAGCCAACTAAAAAAAGGTTATCTATTTGTGTGGTACTACAATTAACCCGATTTTGATAACATCATGAAATTTTGATAACCTTCCTATGAAATTTTAATAATCTAATCCTATGAAATTTTGGTAACCTAATTCCTATGAAATTCTGATAACCACACTATGGAATTTTGATAACCTCCCTATGAAATTTTAATAACCTCCATATGATTTTTTTTTTTTGGATAAATGTGTATTCATCCGGGAGTAGCAGGAAAAAGAACTGCTATAAAAACAAAGTTACAAAAGAGTTTAGCTGATAATAGCAACTACCAAAGTAAACAACAAATTACTACTCTAAACTCAAGCTCCATCTATTACAAAGGGAAATTTACCTGATCAACTATTGAAATCAATATCAGTACCAGGAACTTGTGAACCATCAAAATCGGAGCTTTCCTCTACTAAAGTAATAATATTGTAATCACCAGCAGCTAACCAAGGATTATTACCCACAATAGGTGATAAATTCAACAAATGATGCCAAAACTTTCTCCTACCAACTCAGTATTAGCACCATATACAACAGTGAAATAAAACTTCCTACCATGATAATCAACATGGCAAGTGACATATTGGTCGCAAGCAACAATAACTTCAAGTTGATAGCAATCCTTCCAAAGGAACCATATTCTACCATTGCAGCATAATCACCAACAAAAAGTTTTAAAAGAAAACCTGATGATAATCATTTGGAAGGAGGTAGTGGAAATAGAAGCAATGTTAACTGCTTTTACTTTATTTTTAGACTGAGCTTTAGCCTTAGGCTTAACATGCATCATTAATTCCTTAACTCTTTCTGAAGCTACTCTAGGCTTTCTAGTATAAACAGATTTGTCTATATGATCTACTCCACCAGGGCAATTGCCAGAACTAGATTCTGCTTTCTCCTCTTGTAAGACAGCAAATCTATTGCTCGATTGCTTAGAAGCACTAGATTTCCCATTTTTAGCAATTATAGTCTTCTTACCCTTATCTTTCTGAGTTGTACAAGTCAGGCCAGTAGTAGCAACAACTATATTGGAATGTATAGTATTCGGGGAGGTGGAAATAGTCATCTCTCCAATCTTGACCTCATTATTTACATTATGAATAGGAGTATCCACAGTATTAACAATTAAAACGGGGCTTTCAACATTCTGTACACTAAGTTCAGTGGCTTCAGTGACCTTTTTAGGGGTCCATCTCTACTTCACAAGTTGAGTTTGTGTAGAACAATCTGTGTGACCAAAAATCTGACAACTAGTACACTTAGGTGGCCACCAGGGTATTTCAACTCCTATGGTAATAGGTGTACCATTTTGTTAATTCAACATCTTTTTTCTAAGGAATCACTGCATTCAAGTCAACTTCAACACATACTTTGGCAATAGAAAGCTTTTGCTTCATTGCAGTGGCTCTATCCATGTATAATGGAGTACCTAAGCTACTAGCAAGGAAGCTAAGCCCAAGCTTAGTGCAATGTTCTAAGGGAACCTGTCTAAGAGAAATCCATATTGGAAATCTTTTCATGTCAAAAACCAATCTAGCACCTCCTGGTTCCCATTTTCTAATAAACAGGGGCCTATTATGAATATGCCATGGACCACTTTCTAAAATCCAATTTCTAGTAGACTCATCAGGCAATTGAATGACATAGAGATTTTCATCAATTTCAATGATCTTTACAAGTCCTTTTCTCCCCCAAAGTTTATTAACCATACGTTGAAAGAGATTCAAATTAGGTATTTTACCCATAAACTGAGCAATGACACAATGCTTCCACTCCGATGTGCCGATATCATACACCTCCTCCAGCGCATGCAAGATCTGCTGTTGTGGATTCACAGGTTTAATCGATTGAAGCCCAACATCCTCGGTGAAAATCGCAACCCAGTTTTTTTAGATTCATCTTCAATCTGCTTGACCTCTACCATAGTTTCAGTTTCCATCAAAAGATCCAACAATAATGAAAGGATAAAGGAAACGAATCAACGAGATGCAAGAAGAAATCGGTAAAAATGGACGAAAAATCGATGAAAATTGGGGAAGATTAAGTGAAGTTTCTTGGGAAAATTAGCCCAACTAACGTGCACAGAGAGAGCTTTCTAAATGTGCACCTCGATCCCCCCGATTGGGTCTCCACATGAAATTTTGGTAACCACACAAAGATGACAAAATTAAAATCATATGATCACTTACTCACTCTTCTTGATTAAATATGTAGCTCTTATAAGAACTACTTGATTAAATATGTAGCTCTTACAAGAACTATTTTGAAGCTTATAAATATGACACATATTTCAAGGGAAGAATTAGTAAAACAAGAGCTTGTAGCAGCCAGAGATTATATGAACTTTGAAGAGGGGAACTTGTCGCGCTATAACTTATTACTTATATATATATATATATATATATATATATATATTTAATGGGTTTAAATTCTATTAGGATCATCTTAAAAATAGGTCTTTTTAGGATCCCATTAAGATGATACCATCTAATCAATCTTAAAAGACCACTAAGATATATCCTACACTCTCCCTCATCAAATCAACTTTTAATTCATTCTATATTTATTTTCACCTTAATTAAGCAACAAAAAATACAAAAGTAACAGGAAAAAAACATGTACCAACCCATAATGAAATAAATTGAGAAATATATTTTTTTAAAAATATTAAACAAAATCAGGGGTTAATTGTTCAATATTGCAAGGTAATTTTTTAAAATCTCTCTTGTATTCTTTTATTGTGTTTGAAGCTAAAAAATATATATATTATTTCATAATATTAATTAGGAAATTGATTCTTTTGATTAATAAATATTAATTAAAAGAACTTTTTTTGCTACTAATTAAAAGAAATATTAGAAGTATAGAGTTATCACTTATCAGTTGGTTGATAGAACCAATTTTTTTTTTTTAAAAGTGTGTTTAATTGTTTATGGTAATTTTTAATAATAAAACTTACTCTTAAAAAATACTCCTAGAGTATATATTACATGTTCCTAACGTTGGGACAAAAATCCTATTTTCACTAAAACTCAATCTTAACAAGAATCAAGTGAATTAATGCAATTAATTGATTGACATATGCAATAAATAAGAGTTAATAACTTAATATGGTGAGTTAGGGTGTAAAGTATATCTTGATGATGATTCAAACTTGATTATGTGGCATCATCGTAAAGGGATCCTAAAAAGACCCTTTTTTAGGATGATTCTAATAGAATTTAAACCCATATTTAATTAAGAATGTGGAAATTAAGGAAAACAAGACGAAAACATATGTCTACATTGAGGGTGCAATTAATATGCTTGACACCGATTTTCACCTAACTATACCGATATCCATAATCATTTTAACTATCATCAGTTCCATCATGCATGAGTAGGTCACATTTTGAATCATTGGCTAATTTTATGACCGTTTTATAGAGTAGTATTTCATTAATTACATTTGGTTTCAATCAATATCAAAAAGTAGAATATTTCACATAATTATTGATTTCCAATTAGCTAGCTTATTGGTATATATATTTGATGATATATATATGTACTTTTCTCTCACAGCTCATCGCAACTAATCCTTGTATATATTCAAAAGAAACTATAATAGTGTATTTTATGATTTCAATGGATATCTTTAAGGATGATTTTAGTAATTAATTTCCATGAATATATATATGATAGATCAAGTCAAATTAAGTTAGGAATTAAATAAATACTATATTGTGCTATATATATGTGTGCTTAGACTCATGTCACTTTTTTATTGTGTATTTTAATTTCTTTTGTCAAAATTGATCAGGAAAACTCCAGCTTCTACATATATATAAGATTAGGTTAAGCATATAGTAATTAATAATAACAAGGTCAAAAGCCTGATTCTGAATTATGTACTAATTTTAATATGCTATATATGTAAGTTATAAGCTAGTAATTTGGTTACAGTTGTAAGCATTGTTGCAACAATTTGGATCAAAATAATCCAAATCTCTGTTGACAATTTTCTTGTTTGGTAAGCCATGGTCATGAAATCTGTTAAAATTGGTTGACAAATTCCAAAAACCCTACCTATTCTTTCTCAACATGTTCAAATCCTTTGGGCCCCATCTCCTAAACCAACTTTATCAAAGTAACCCAATTACTACTACTTAATAAACATAATTAATTCAGCATTGAAAATGTATTTCTCAAAAGTCAATTCACCATTTGCATGTGATATATAATTCCTTTGCAAATATGCATCCTTCTTTTCACCCTTTTTTTCCCTAGATTTTCTCTATTTTCCAGCCTTTTCAACTTTCAAGCATGAAATTTGTAGTGATATAGTATTAAACTTAATTACAATGGCCTAAAACTTAGTTTAATTTGCAGATCGAGCTGCAGTCGACAGGCATGAACCAATAATTCTGAAAACCAATAATATATATATATATTTTGATAGGTTTAATTTATTTAAATTAATTTCAATCTGTAAAGCAAGCAAAGAATATCCCTAGCGAAGAAGAAGCAGAACAGAAAAGGTCCAAAACTAGAAACCAAGATTTTCAAAATTAAGACTTAAAAAATTAAATAAAATTATGAGAGCCACATTCCGTTTTGATGACGATAATAAAACCAAAAGCATCCGTGATTAGGGCCTTGTGTGCTTTCGAAGACGTTCCCTCCGACCCTAAACCATGACAACAACCAAACGACGACTTCTTTCCCTACTTTTTCCATATTTTATTGTCAATAATCTTAATTTTTTTCATTAATTAAAACCAATAAATACTACTAATTAAATAATTAGATTAGCTATATCTTTTGGTTTTATATTTAGTGATAATGACACTCACTAACATGGGAAAAATTTATTTCTGATCTTGTACCTGCATTTAGACCTGGCAGTCTTGGATTATATAAAAAGAAAAAGAATAATTATATATGTTGAAATAAATGTATCATATAGCATCAAATAATAGGTCTAAATAGTAAATTGGGAGTATATATATTTTCTAATTCCTAGGGAGAAGATGTAGCCGTCGGAAGCATTATTTCAATTGAGCTTTTGTCAAAAGTGGGATTGAGAGATGATGATAGTTATTGGACTTGCATATTTTGTCATCAATTATTGTTTATACTAATTAAATTACAAATTGCTCTAGCAAATTTTATTTATTTATTCATGTAATAGCTTGCCTGCAATGTAAATAGTTTAGCAGATCCTCTGCAATGTAAATATATATATCGTTTTTCAAAGATCATTTTGCTAGAACTTCTACATAATTTACACTTTACTACGCTAGAAAATATTATAATATATATAGAGAGGATAGTATTATCCATTCGCAAGTAATATTTGGTGCCATATACTATAACCCTGTATATGGCACCACATGAATTCTGATGGTTAGCCTTGGACATTATGGCCATCCTAACTTGTGATGGATAGTCTTGGACACCATGACTTATACTATACCTGCAGGTATAGCTGTCCCATCTCGTGATGTATAAACTTTGACACCATGGTGGCCACCTCCCCGACTAGTGATGGTTAGCCTTAACCACCACAAATGTATACAAATCCCTCCTTCAAAACACATGGAAAACAAAAAAACGCTTGGAAGGAACTGATGAATTCCAAATCTGTTTCTTGTAAAAGCATGAATCAGTTTGCAATTAGTATTTTGATAAGACATCATTTTTTAAATTCTAATAATTTTCCGGCTATTGTCTGAGAAGTTTTATTTATTAAGGATATTCTAATTCACTAAAACAAGATGGGGATGTAGCTCAGATGGTAGAGCGCTCGCTTAGCATGCGAGAGGTACGGGGATCGATACCCCGCATCTCCAATTTTTTTTCACTTCTTTTCAAATTTTGGCCCAAAGAGCCCAATCAAATCTACATATTTTGGATTGAGCTTGAAGCCCATAACTAACTCCAAATTCCAGCCCAACAATGTATCCTCTTCCGCATCCACTCTGCTAAACCTAGAGAGAGAAGAATCAAGAAAGTCAGAAACTGATGAAGAGAGAGAAATCTCTGGTGATTCCGAGGAAAGCCCGGTTTCTGTAACAATGGCGCTTTTGGCCTCCGCCGTCTTGCCTCCACCTTCCAAAATCAAGGTACTGCTTTGCTTCCAACTTTACTTGCTTTCATTTTCAGAACCAGTAGCTTTAGATTGGTAATTCAATGGAGCTTTTAAATCAACACAAAGTTTAGTCTTTCTTGTCGAGGCACAATCATTTTTCTGCGATTTAGATTACTCTTCATAAGCTTAAAATTAGGTAAATCCTGGAACAGGTCAAGCAATTCAAACACCAGCCTTTTTCTCAGCTCCATCGGAATTTGCAATTAAATGGCCACCGTCGAATCTCTCCAAAACATCGCCTGAAAGTAACAATGGCGCAGTTTGGGGATCCAAATAAAATTAAGGAGCAACTACATATTATCAAAGAAAGGTTATGGGAAACTACCCCCGACTCTGTAAAAGACTTCCCTTGGAAGAAAGCTGAGAATTTGGTACTAAAAAGATTCCTTTTTGTTGGGAAGAAGGCATTGAAATTGACCCTCCTTATACTATTTGTCTTTAATTGTGCGTCTGATTTTATAAACTCCATAACTATAAATCAAGAACTCATGATTCCGTTTGGTCTAATCGTTGGGTGTTTGATGACTGATTTCTTAAAAGAGACATCCCAAGTTGCATTTCCCAGCTCTGAGGTATTTGCTGTTCTTAGTTATATCATCATAATCTGTGTTTTTATCTGGTTTTTTGCACGTTTGCATAATGTAATTTTAGTTTGTTTTGAAGCAGGAAGAAGAGGGCTTGAAATCGCACCTCGTGGCAATTGGCTCCTTCTTTGTATTTGTCAAGTTTGTTTCTTCCTTATTCGCAATAAAAACTCGAGTATTTCTTCTGCATGTTGCAAATGGTGGATTGATGCAAGTTATATGGCTATGGAGAAGTTTAATGCAAGAAAATGCAGGTGGTGAAGGCAAGTTTTTTTCCATGCAATCATCAGCAGCAGCAGAAAGTTAAGTTCTTTAAGAGGGCAATCTTGCTTGATAATCTGTTAAGTCATATCATTTGGTATTTGATGTTAATGGGATTAACAATGGTGTTTAATTTCTGCTGTGGCAGTAATTTTACAAGAGAAATAGTTAGTGTTTTGAAAAGTTCATATACCCCAATGAGATAATTAGCATGATTTACTTTTTTTTTTTTTTACTTGAGATCGCTGGGGATCAAACCTAGTCGAACTAAGAGTTCAACACTCTGTCACCATACCTGATATGGGATGACAATGATATACCATTTTACAGATTGAGAAATGAAATATTTTTCGTATGCCATTAAAGTAAATGTGTAGGAAGGAAATCGAAGATACGTTGAATAGTAGAAATTTGCATTAGAAATTATTTATAACAACAAAAATTAGAAAAGAGAGAGACTTATAAATCTACAATCAAAATTGTCTAGGAGAGTATATAAAGATGTATAATTCCTATATTTTGCACATGAACGGGATAGAACACTACACTTGCCTTGATTAATATGAAGAAACGGCCTGATTTAAAACTGTACAAAATGCACGGTATACATATCAAAGGGCTTTTTCTCTATTATCTCAGCCCAGTATATTGTAAGAATCAAAAGGAAAAAAATTTTTGATTGTAAAGAGAAGTGGCACCTCCTGTTTCTACATCCGACGTCAAATTTCCCGAGGACTTGCTCTCGGCAACACGATAGAAGACTGGCATTTTTCGCAAATGCGACCACTTTGCTCTGTAGTAGGCATTACTTTTCCACAGCGCAATGAGCCTGCTATACATGTGATTTAGCTAGTTGATTTCCTAAAGTTTTTAAAGCACAGATCCAATCAGTAAAAGAGAAATAGGCACCAAGAAGAGATCTTTCACCCGTTTAGAGTCCAACGTGGCTCGAGTCCAGATCAGACAACGTCCCATGTGGCGGACCCAATACGGGGTTTGTACCAAAAGAAAAAGATCAAGTAAACATATCAAGCACTGACCACAATTGTCATACCTGGCTTTAAGGACTCAGGATCTCGGGAACTCTCCTGGTCTTGGTTGCTCCTCCTGCTACCGGACGTGGACGGGTCCTGAGAATGAGAATCAGTTGGTAACGGGCTATTATAGGCTGCCTTCAACTGACTATAAATCTCTTCTATTCTCCCGCACTGCTCGTCTTGTCGGTCCATCTCAATAAGAACCTGTACAATTCAATCCATCAAACCAGAAAAATGCTTGGGAAGTTTTCTAGAGAGAGGGAGAGGGATTTCTCCGATGCTTACCTGTGCAGGACTCCTCCGAAAAACAGGGGAAAACCTCTTCCTACAGTACTCATTGAATAGAAGAGTGAGAAATATCAGGGGAATCGTGAAACCAGAAGCAACTGGTGATTTCTTTATGCCAAAGACCCCAAGGGCAATAATTTGCGTTAACACCATCGAGAAAATTGTTGTGTTGTGAACAATGGGCCAGAACTGTCCCCCACTTTGATATTTTGTTATGTATACATGGAGAATCTGAAAAAAGATTCATCATTAAACAGTTATCAAAGAAACTGCACTCTTTTTTTGTCTTAACAATTTCGCTATTTCTCTTCTTCCAAAACATGCATATACACTACTGTCCTATACTAGCTCTTTACCATGTTGATGAACAAGGTCCAATTAATGTAGAATCAACATCAGAATCAACAATTCCCTATATAATAAGAAACTTTATGGCCACAAAACCAAACAATTACAAATGAAATTGACTATTATTTGATTGACACAAGGCAAAAAAAAGAAATTAGAACATAAATCAGAAAAAAAAAAAAAAAAAAAAAAAAAAAAAAGCATACCTGGTTTCTATAGACAAGAAAAGCTAGAAAGAAGTAAGCGAGCAAGAAGGGCAATATCAATGGTGCCAGGACAGAACAAGTGAAGCCAATAAGTCCAAACAGAAGAAGTCGTGGAATTTCAGTATGGTACGGGAAGGTTAAAGCCCAACTTGATGGCTCTTCCCTAGTTCTTAGAATGAATTTTCTGAATACATTGCAAAGAAGAGGAAAAAGTTGTATTAATTCACAGGCCAAGCTTGCCCACCCTGATGTCAAAACATAAGTTGTGAAAAAGGTAGCCTGCAGATATTCAAGAAGAACAACTATGTTAAAAGTAATCCAAAATATTTTAAATATTTTATATTTATACACACACAGACAAAAAATGACAGAATTAAAACTATACTGCCACTTTTAAAGACTTTTGCAGTAAGATATTAAATCTTGCTGTGCAGGCTAGTCAATACCAGAAATTGGATATACATTCATGGAAGATTAATGTCGAAACTATAGTTTAGATTCATAGGAAAAATGACATGCATCTGCTATGAAGAAGTTTTCTCAAACCAACTATTACAGGAAGAACATTAAGAAAATAACCTGGGTTGGCACCGCTTTAGCAAGTTGGACAGGTATGTCTCTAACACTTGAGAAAACATTCAATTGCCTGATTATGGATCCTGAAAGAACATTACCAAAGAAAACATTCCAGATTGTGAAGTTCAGAACTTTAATGCATGCACTCCTTTTCCTCTCACTACGTGAAATGTTCCCCTCCATTGTGGAAAAAAGCATCATGGTTGGTGGAACAGCATACATAAACAGCATCAGAACCACACTTGGTAGGTAACCTGTGACCACCTGGTTCACGTACTTCCTGCACAGAAAAGAAACAGGATAAGTTCACATATGAGTTAAATCTATTTCAAATCCCCTTCAGTTTTTCCAGATTTCCTCCTCTTTATCTCCACACAATTTCCAGTGATAAACATGAAACTGCAAAGCATGATGTGTTGAAAGAAAGGATCAAACAAAAGGAGCCCCCATTAACTAAACCACTTCAGTAAGCTGATAAATTAGATGCCAATCGTACTACTTCCTGGTAATTCTATGCTCTAGAACTTCGTTTCTTATAATAAACATATAACCCATGAAAAGCCAACTTTGTAACAAGTTCTGATGGAATAAACTCAGCACAAAGTAGATACTGGAAAAGAGAGACATTGAAAGCTTTATCCAAAAAGGAAAAAAAAAAGAAAAAGAATCATATGGTGGAATCATACATCACATTTGCATCAGTTGTCAGAAGTAAATATATAGCAGTTGATTAAACAAAGAACAGAGACATATGGATCTGAATGACAAAACATACTAATATTTGTCCTCTGTATATTAATACACAGCAAGAGCCCAGGTGTGCTAAATACTTTCATATAACAATAATAAGGAATTCATTGTATGTGCTATTTTGTACATTATATGGCCTAGTTTGGTATTGCGGTTGCACTTTGGAAAAGCTTAATTTGAAAAAAGTGCTTATGAAAAGTGCCTTTTGAAATTGCTGTAGAAAAATGTAACTAATGTTTAGTATTACTGTAAAAAATATGGTAGAAAGGTAAAATGTATAAAATGGAAAAAAAAAAAATATAAGTTAAAAAGCAAAGAAAAAGGGTACAAGGGAATTAAGTCATTTACTGTCCAAAAGCACTTTTTGAAACGCAAAAGCACCTAGATATTAACTTTTCAGGCTTTTGTTGTCAAAATCAGCTTTTCACACAAACCATGACTTATTTAGCATTGCGTTTGAGGTGAAAAGCAACTCTTATCTCCAAACGCAATGCAAACAAAGCCTAAATTATCTTTTCAAAAGCTTCACTCAACTTCTGTTCAGTATGATCCACAAACTATCCATCTTCAAATTTTAAGTATGCTCATGGCTCATGCTATACTAATACACATAACGTTCCATCTGTTCTAATTTCTATGTAATCTCTAAAAGCAAGAGAAAGACTAGTGGCATCCTATTCATGAATTCTAATCTCCTCAAGGAAGCAATATAAATTAATTATTACATAGAAGGAGCTTAGAATGGTAGATATAGCAGTACAAATAGGAATTCAAACCAGAAACAGTGTGTCTGTTGGTAGAGTGGACTCTTAGTTCCACACTTCCACTGACCAGATTTTTCTCTCTGGCAGTCTCAAGTATCAAAAAAACAAAACATATATATGGTTTCAAAACTACAGGTCTTTTCACGCATCGTTTCTTTGTAAATGATTATCGTCTAACATATTGCAATGTCTCTTTATCATAACTTTCTGTGTTAGGCATCAGTGGATTATAATGTCTTAACTATAATAACATGATTATGATAAGTTATTACCTCTACTTCTATAGAGTTAGCAGAATGATACTTACTTTTTTAAAATTCCTTTAAGAAATGGAAATGTATGTGATAGCTGGTCTAGTTGAGTCAAGCCTTGCACAACCGTAACCGGGGCAATAAACAGGACCATAAAGACAATAGCACCAAGAAGAATTGTAATTTTACGAAGCCAAACTTGTTTGTAAGGAATGGATAGGTTTGACCAATAGACATCATGTGGCTCTGGGGCCAGTTCTGTCACCCATAACATGGGATTCGGTGATTGAAGAACTTGTGCAGCAACAACAGCAGCATAGCGAGTCCTGAAGAAAACAAAAGCAGCTGGACATTCCTGTATCAAGGACAAAATAACATAGGATATCACATGGAAACTTCCATCAAAGATTCAAATTTGCCAATCAAATTTGCTTTTAAACATCAAAACACTTTATGCCAACAAGGAATACTAAAGATGAACCACATAAGGAGAGGTCTCCATACAAAAATCAAGAAACTGACTAAGTGGTTGGGAAGGCAATAACAATTTAAATAAGTCAGACAATGTAAAAGATGACTACAGTATTTTTGTATCCTTTTATTAATTAAGATCATCAACTGGAATGAATTCTGCCTTCTATGCAAACAGCAGGAATCTAGTTGCTCAAATTTAGTGGTACAACTTACTTTTATCCATCATCGTCACTTAGAGAAATTTTACCAATAGAAAATTTCATTACAAAAGGATGTACCTAATCTATCATTGAGCTTACTGTCCAAAAAAAAAAGGATCTATCATTGAGAACAAATGCATCCTAGGAAAGGTTTAAAATGAGATTAATAAAATGTAAACATCCAAAAGAGCACAAATGCATTTTAGCATCAATTGTCAGCCTTTCCTAGGATGGCAAGGATCACATCTATATCCACTAGCATGCTCTGTTGTCAGAGGAGAAACTAGATTATGATGAACTGAATTTTTATGGCACATTGGAATAACCTAGAAGAGATACTTTGAAGACTGAAAACAATAACTAAAACAAGCTAAACGTTGGCAACAAACGACTTAAAAAGGAAAAATAAATGATATTTTTTTAAGCATACATAATATACATATATATCAGACTCAATTTATTCCAAGATATTCAACCTTTTCCCTATGATTTGGCTGTAACACATCAACACTGGTTTTACTCTTGACACTTTCTGCTTCATTTTTAAGAATCTTAAAGGAATGTGTGGATCCTCCACATATACAGCATGGCATAGAGCTCCCCGCACGCTGTGGCTCAGCAGTTTTTAGCTTTCTGTACATCATCTCTGCATCCTTCTGCAAAGAAAGCATTGTCAGGAAACATGCATAGAACTTGTCACAGAGTATAGAAAAGGGATGTTGTATGAGTCCACACCCGTGCTCAATAGGAAACAAATAGCATCGAAAAGGTGAAATACAAATTCACTTTTGACATTACTCAACTCAGTTCAACTCAAAAAATAAAAATGCTTATTGACAACCAAATGAAATAGAGAAATCACGAAACTCAACTTACACATCAGACCAGCATTGACACACTAAGTCCTATCCTACTTTTGAAAAAGAATAAAGTTAAATAAACAATAATTGTATGATAAAATAGCATCAAGTGAAAACTGTAAAACATTACCGAACAACCTCAACGATATGAAGATTTAAAGATAATGTCAAAATCAAGATTACCTATTAAACATACTATGCAATGGACATACTGTGCCTTTTTCTCTGTTTAATCTGTGAATTTAATTAGAAAACCATCTTATATGGTAAAAAGGGAAAAGGAGAGAAAGCACTTTATTTTCATCAATACACAATACATCCACATCAAACCAGATCTATACTAAATTCATTCATTAGATGTCAAGAATGTAGTTAATACCTGCACATAAAACATAACCAGCTAACATAACAAAGTACTAAAGAAAATTCCAAATTTACAAGTCTTTCATATAACAAAATCCATACTATTAACTTTTGTCACTAATAAAAGTCACTCAAGATAGATGCATACCATTAATCTCTCAACTGTACCAGTCCGATATACCATCTGATGGGAAACATAGCTTGCTGGATAATAAGTTGAAAAGAACTTTTCTACTGAATCACTGTATGAATGATCCGGAGACCAGGGGATGCCACGGACCAGAACTGTGAAATGACTTGCATTGGGAGGAGATCCAGTGATATGTGCTAGCCTCATTTTAGTGATGCTTTTATACTCCTAGCATAACAAAGTAATCTTACATAAATGCTAAAAGTAATTTAAGGCGCATCATACAATCAAACATATATAAGTAAACAATGCATTTTGGGTTGCAAATCCTTACAAAGTAAAGTAGAACACAAGCTGAGCAGGATATGACGTATAATGCGAGACAATGGGCCCAAAGCCTGAAAGATTTTAAGACAAAAAGAAAAAGCTCAATAAATAACTGCTTTCTCTCCAATGTAGTTTACCACAAAACCACTATATTGACTGCCATCAAAAAATCTCAGCTTGGGGAAGCAATAGTCAATGAAACAGAAAAGTTTATAATTTCATTGTTTTCTATACTTGAAATCAATTTCAATTTAAAATTTTCTCATGAATCATATAACAAAAGAGTATAGTTAAAAGCTTAGATAGCGCCTTAGCTGCAGGAGAAAATATACTAGATCAGATTTCAACTGGAAATCCCAAAATCAAAATAGAGATAGAACAAGTCCAAATTTGTTCTGATCACTCATGGTTTGGTATGGAAGCACCCGCATGATATTTCATTTTCTAAATAAACAATGCAACTATCTTATCATGAAAATGCATTCAACAGAACATACCATTTTGAAGCTTCTTTTACATTTCCAATGGTAAATACTTCGAATGATTCTGCATGGATTTGCTTGTGCTGCATTTCTTGTCCATAATAATTTATTGGTAGCACTAGAAAAATGCAAATCATAGCTGCAATGATGAATACCCTGATACTGTAAACAACAGGGTAAAATAGCAATGCAGTTAGTAAACCTGCAAAAGCAAAAGCCAGAACTGACCCAACCATAATTTAAATACCAAAGCAACTTCAAAGTTTCAAATATAATAGTTGCAGGCTTAGACTTAGGCAGAAACTTAGAAGGAAAATTTCGCCAAGAAAACTGAAAGACTTAATTATTTCCATCTGAATAGATTTGATCACCTGAAAACAACTACTCTCATGAAAACTACTGCATCCAAACCACCAACAGACAATACTTCTTCATCAGTTGCTTGCCAGGCCCTCATAATCCAGCTTGCAGAGGGCACAAACCTTTCGAGACAGAAAGGATCACTACGCATAACTGGTTCCGCAACATATTTCCGTGTGAAATACACACATAGATTGCTCGGTTGTTTTCTCAGTACGGAATACAATGACAGAAGCACAACACATATAGCTATATTGATTCCCGCAGAAGTTAAAAGAGCAGAAATGTCCATCCCACTCCACTATATCCCTTTTCAAGTTTTAGAAATCCAATCAGTCAAGAACTTAGGGGCAGAGGGACATCATATTACTTTCAATTTGCTCGAAACAAAGGAATGAGTTTGGCTCAATTTGACACAGAACCTAGTGCTGCAAAATTGATAAAGATTTATCATGTAAACTAAACCAAAAGTGTTAAAAACATATCTCCTTGATGATATATCAAAACAAAAGCTTGAATGAAAAGAGAAGTAAAATCAAATGCTTAAACTAAATGCAGGTAGGAATCACCAGCAATATATACATACAAACCCCTCCATGACAGTTAACTTATTTATTTCAGTCCAATTTCTTTATTAGTAACAAAATTCTAAATCTACCTACCAACAATAACAAATAAACAAATAAAATAAAAGGCCAGAAAACAAAATTCTGGATCTTTTCTATGCCTGATGGAATTTTAAACCTTTTTTCCTCTTTTTCTTCTAATTATTTTCCTAGTTCCGAAGAAACCAGAAGAATTTCCCAGGAAAATTATACAAATGTAATAAACCTGCTAAATTCTAAAATAGAGAATGAAACCCAACATTTAAAAAGAAACGGAAATTGAACAAAAATGAAATCAATGGAGGTAACCAACCAAAAACAAAAACAGAAAAGCAACAGAAAAGATTAAGTAAATGAAAGTACGTACCTGTGCCAATAGCAGAGCCCAAAAAGAATAGAGAACCTTTTAAGGTTTTCCAAACGCAGATATAGATTCTGGAGCAAAAGAATTCGTTTGGAAAGTAGGAAACCAAACAAAGGAAAAAAATTTAGCCTTTAGCCTCCGCCTTTTTATTACTTATACGCTAAATGCCACCCTTTTGCTTCAACTTCAAATATAAACAACATATAAGAAGAATTTAAGAAGGGAAAGATTCGACCAATTTGCAGAGAAATAATTCAAGAACCCTAATTTAGAAGAATTATAAAAAAGATAGAAATATCTTGGAAGGAATTTATTCAGGAAAAAAATTCTTACCATACATAATCATAACATTATTATTTTTTTGTTTAATAATTTGTTTAATGTGGAAAAGAAAAGAAAAAAAAAGAAATAGGTTCATTAGAATGCCACGTGTAAAAGAGTGATTAACAATTAATGCGGAAAATAAAATAAAAAATGATTTCCTTTTAAGAGCGATAGCAACGGGAGCGCCACGTTGCGAGAAATTAGGAGTTAGTCCAAAAATGTGTGAGATTCTGTTTGTGCTGCTCGCTAAGTAGAAGTAGAACCGCCTTTTTAACTGTCTGTGTTGAAAATCTGAATTTCAGTTTTTTGTTGTTGTCGCTGTGCTGGCGCCAGTCTTTGGGTTTTGTTATTGTACCTTGCGATCTACTTTGTTACAATGGACTCGAGGTCGTTGACGAATGAAATGAGGTTGCTTCGTTGACTGTAACGTTGATTTTGATTTGAAAAGAAGGGATCTAAATCATTTAAGATTTTTAAATAATGGACCATCATCAATTATAATTATGATCATGCCTAACCTTGCATTAATACGTTGGATGTATCCAGTAAGATATTGAGTCATGTCTACTAGACATGTTCTATGCGTGATTATTTGTTAATTTTGATTGAAGTCTTTCCGATGCGTTTTGATAGAAGTCTTTTCTTATGCGTAGAATCATAATAGGAATTTAACCAAAAAATAAATTATAATAGGAAGAAATTTTTTCCTACGTTTATTTAGTATTATTTATATTTAGAAGATTTGGAATCTAGAAGATTTTTTTCTTTTGAACTAATGGAATCTAGAAGAATTTTAGTTTTACTTAAAAAGTATTGAACTCCTTTTATCGAATGCAATAGAATATATAATAGGGTCGGGAGATGGTAGATGATTTTTACCTTACAAGAATAAAACCACAATTTCAATAAAAAACGCATTTATTAGGAGTTTAACCTTCCGAAAAGAGGTGATTTTCCTTTTTTTCGTTTTTTAAAGCTTTAGTCTTGCTCTAATGTAAGGTTTTTTTTTTTTCCTTCGTGCCTTTCAAAAATGGAAAATTTTTTCCAATTTGAAGGATTGGGGGAGAAAGATGATGGAGTATTTTTGTAGTTTTGGGATTTTAATCAAACCTAGATGGTTCGAGAATTTCGAGACAGAATTCAGTTTTCATTTTTGGAGTTTCACAGGTGCTGAAATCCCTATTATTTGGTTTATCCTCCAACTTGCATGTGATCTAGGATAGTTTAGTTTTTAAGAACGGGTTTGTTTGTTGGGGAAGAAGTTTATTAGCTTATAGATTAGCTCGGTGCTGAAGTTAATTATGAAGTGGGGTACGAATCTTCCTGTGCGTTTGTAAACCAATCTCTTTTGAGATTTCTCCATCAATGAATTTTGAATTATTTTCTAATAAAAAAACTTCCAAAAAAAAGAACATAGATTCCCTCCAAAGAAAAATAATCTATGACATTAGACAATTTTGAGTTGGGTGTTGCTGCTATTTACCGTCCCCCTTTTGACACTTTTGCCTTTTGCTTCATTTTCTAACATTTCAAATCCTCTGAAATCTTCAAGCTATTACGAACGTAGAATAACCCGAGAACTCCGGAAATGGACGATAATGTGCCGTATTTTGATGACGAGGTAAGAAAAATGCAATTTTCGGGGAGATTTGGGGCTGATGACCGTGCCGCCCCAGGAGGGCGGCATGAGCCCTGGTATGCCGCTCTAGGAGGGCAGCTGTGCCACGGCATGCCGCCCTTCTGGGGTGGCACCGTTAATTTCTAGATCTGATAAATTTTTTTTTAAATAATAAAATTAAATTATTATTAATTAATAATTAAATACTCCCTATGTCCCATATTATAGTCCTTTTTTGGTCAACCAACAACAAACTTTGACCATTTCATATAAAAAAAATATAAAGTAAAATAAATTTTAAAAATAACACTTATAAATTTTGAATTACAAACTTTTCAACACATATTTTTTTATAAATAATTGGTCAAAATCTGGTGTTGGTTGACCAAAAAAGGACTTATAATATGGGACAGAGGGAGTATATTGAAAAATGCATTTGCCGCCCCAGGAGGGCGGGCACGCCGTGGCGGTACCGCTAATTTCTAGATCTGCACAACATTTTTTTTTCATAAATCATACTAGTGTAAATCTCAGAGCTCCTTTGCCTGTGCCACGATTCAAATCCGACATGATTTTCTTCAAGATTGTTTTGAAAATTTGGTATTTTAGTTTGAACGTTTTAGAGGATTTGAAGTTAGAAAGTAAAAAAAATATGAACAAAGGACAAAAGTGTAAAAGGGGGGGCGGTAAGTAGCAAAAAGGAGCCCGTATTTAGCAATTCGGTTTTGAGTTTCAACGTTCAATAGATGTGTCATGTCATATATATATATATATATATATATATATATATATACTACATATTATTTGAATAAACATATGGAAATTACTAAAAGATCTCTACCCCGGATTAATGAGGAGCGAGAAAACTAAATTTTTTTCGTCTTTTCCCACTTGGCCGATTACTTAAATGCCCTGACTTTTGATTCTTGAGGTCATGATTAGATAACTAGACTTTTTGGTCATTTCTCAATTGACTTTAATAGAGTAGTGGAATTACTAAAAGATCCCTACCCCGAATTAATGATAAGCTGGGTGGAATTACTGAAAGATCCCTACCCCGGATTAATGATGAGCTGGAGAAGTAATCTTTTTCGTGTTTACCTACCTGGCAGATTACTTAAATGTCCTAAACTTTAATAGAGTAGTGGAATTACTAAAAGATCCCTACCAAGACTTGCTTTTGGAGTTAGATAACTTATTTTTTTCGTCTTTTCCTACATGACAGATTACTTAAATGTCCTAACTTTTGATTCTTTAGGGGATTAAATAAGTAATCTTTTTGGTCATTTCTCAATGGACTTGAATAGAGTAGTGTAATTAATAAATGATCCCCATCAAGGATTGATGATGAGCTAGAGAACTAACATGTTTCGTCTTTACCTACTTGACAGATTACTTAAATGTCCTAATTTTTTATTCTTGAGGGGATTAAATAACTAAACTTTTTGGTCATTTCTTAATTGACAAATGACTCAAAAAGTCGCATGTCATATTCCTTTATTTCCTTTTTCCCCTTACATTTTTGTTAATTACAAGATTTCTAGAACCAAATTTAGTTAATTGCACAATCTCCTTTGTCAATTTCACAAGTCCTGCATTTATTGACTTTGTTTTTTTCCCGTCGATTATGTTTTGAAAAATCTGTACCTTAAAAGGGGGAATAGAACAACCCCAATAAACACGTCAAAGCACTGTCTCCATTTTAAATTTACGATGAAAATCTTTTAATATATGCATGGTGATAAATAACGATTCTAAAACAAGAACGTCCGTAGCGCCAGTGCGGGCCGATCAACTTGAAAATTATTGAAGATATGTCATGTCATATAGACGACACATTATTTGAATAAACATATGGAAATTACTAAACGATTCCCACCCTGGATTAATGAGGAGCGATAGAACTAATTTTTTTCGTCTTTTCACACTTGACCGATTAGTTAAATACCCTAACTTTTGATTCTTGAGGTGATTAAATAACTAGACTTTTTGGCCATTTCTCAATTGACTTTAATTGCACCCTCCCTTTGTCAATTCCACAAGTGCTGCATTTATTAACTTTGTTTTTTTTTCCCGTCGATTATTTTTTGAAAAATTTGTACCTTAAAAAAAGAAATAGAACAATCCCAATAAACACGTCAAAACACTGTCTCCATTTTAAATTTACGGCGAAAATCTTTTAATATATATATGCTGATAAATAACGATTATAAAAAAAGAATACCCACAACGTCAGCGTGGGCCGATCAACTTGTAAATAATTCACTTTATACTTTTCTTATAAAATTCTAGGTTAGCTAAAATTCATGCATTCAATTATGGGCCTATAAGTTACAAGCTATGCCCATACATGTGTGAGCCAACTGTTGGGTTGGGCATATGTTAATATATAGCTAACCAAATGGGATGGGCTTGCTAGTTCCAAATATGGGTTAAAATACAATGGCCCAAATGAGGGATCGATCATTGATTTATATTATCTATTATCTATCACATAGGTGCAGTAGTGTCAGAGTAATAAAATACTGCCATGGAATAATATCTCAATTTTGCATTAATATCACCAGCAAGGGTTGCATCAAGAGGACTTGTTGCAGCTTAAATAGATTTCGGATTTAAGACTTTGCGTATGATGGTTTATCAATAATAATTCCTTTTGTTTATAAGTTGTTAATCTAATGTAGATCGGTTGTCATAGACAATAGATACTAATATACTATATATGTTTTGCTCAAAGAATTGAGTTTTTTTTGGCAATAACTCAAAGAATTGAGTTTAAAAAGTATTTTTTTCTGTAATATATACTATATATTATTTTTAATTATCAAGGAAATTACTAAAAGGTCAAATTGAGGATTAATGTGGTGCCACCTTTTGACTTTTTTTTTTTGTCTTTTCTCATTTTTCGGATGACTAAAAAGCCCCTCCATGAGTTTCCCCTATTCCTTTTCCTACTACCCTTTTTTGTAATTACTCATTTCCCTTTCTTAATTGCTTTTAATTAATGTTTCTCCTCCTCCCTTCTTTTTTTTTCTCTCACCAACTCAGCCGCTACTTCCTTTCAACTCCTCAGTGCCGATCAATCTTCAAGTTTGTCAAAAATCAAACATTTCAGTACTTCCCTCTGTTTTCACTTTCACATCTCTTTTCTTTTTCTTCTCCTTCCCCATATCTTCACCATGGACCGTTCAATGTTTTTTCCTTCTAAATTAAACCACCCTTTCTACATTAATGCGTCTATTATTATCCAATTAACACCATATTCTATTACATCTTTTCACTTCCTATTACTTACAAATAAAAGCGTGTTGTCTAAAGACTAAAAAGTTAACTTACAAAAAGATTTATGGCAATAGCAAGAGACAATATTAAAACTAATCCATTTAAATTGCATTTTTACTGCAATCTTATATAATTCAATCAATTAATCAAGCACCACTTTAGAACAAAGAATGTTTGTGGACCTTATATAAATGATTATATTAATATTCTTATTCAATCAGTTAATCAAGCACCACTCTAAAACAAAGAATGTTCATAGCGTTAGCGCGGGCTAATATGACTTGTATATTATTATATATCTTTTCAACTATTTTTTATTTGGTATGCATCCCGGAAACCTTAATTGGAGAAGTTCTCCAACGTCAATCTTTTTCATTCAGAACACTCAAACCGAGATATTATTATATGAAGGGAATTGAGATTCTTCAATTATATGTTATTTTAATTATATATGAATTAGATTAATTTTAGGAGTACTATAAGTGATTGTTTCAAATGGTTTTACACTTGTTCCTCTTAAGTAAGGTCTCGGGTTCGAGTCTCTTATGAAT
The DNA here is from genome assembly GCA_001974805.1 of Corchorus capsularis. Lineage (NCBI taxonomy): Eukaryota > Viridiplantae > Streptophyta > Magnoliopsida > Malvales > Malvaceae > Corchorus > Corchorus capsularis. The sequence goes on along the minus strand of AWWV01016012.1, from coordinate 47,633 downwards.
GGAGAAGACAATTATTGGGAGAGTTTTATCCCATAATGGATCAATCCGGTTCGAACATGATTAACTTGTAAATATTAAAGAAAAAAAAAGTGCTGAAAATTAATGTAGATATTTTGACGGTTTACTTTTTTTTTTTCTTTGCTTTTGACAATATTCTTTTCTCAAAACAATACAGAGTCTTCAAACAAGGGAATCTTAAAAAAGGCATTACAACTATAATACCGTTTTTTTTTTTTTGAGGTAACTATAATACCAATTCTAAATTGCCTGAAAGACGGTTAATTTACCGTTTATGCGCTATATATGAATATGATTTATCCATCGTTTATATACAATTGGATTTGGTACTAAAGTAGAGACCAATTTTTTGTAATAAGTTTTAATCATATTTTTATTAGTACAATTCTTTTGAAGAGATCCAAATCAATCATAATATATTCTTCCTTTTTTTTTTTGATGTAATAATATATTCTTCCTTATCCATGCAAAAACGATAAGACAAAATGGGGCCATGGAATACAATTTTTCCTAATTAATAAGTTTAATCGTATTCTTATTATAAGTCACAATTGGTATTATTCATGGAACTAAAAACCTTTTTGGTTTTTTTTGGGTCACCCACAAAAGGGTTGTTGCTTTTCCTATCCTAGAAAAGGAAACTTAAACTACTTTTAATATATAAAATAATAAATCAAGACAAATATATATGATCATTGACTACTTGGCACATAAATAAAAACCAAGAATAAATTGAATAGTAGTATATATAATAAGATAATAATTAATATAAAAACCTAACGTTCTTGTTCATCACGATCAGCTGACGACAACTTCCGAACCCAATTGCTGATGAGTTGACGTTTACTCTTTGATCTCGACATGTTGGAACGTTCCACGACGAAATATTTGATTCGCTGCATCGCACGTTGAAGTGTTTCATGCGACATGTTGGCAAAACACACTCGGAACCACCCTGGTTCGCTGCAATGGCAAGAAGCTCCGGGAGATATATTCAATCCAACTTCACATAAAATCTTCTTCCAAAGCTCTGTTTCTGCTTCAAATGTGTTCGAAGACAAGAGATTCCTCATGTCAACCCAGCAAAACAAGCCTGCATTCCCTTTCAGACATTCGATTCCCGCCTTTTTCAGCCCCGAAACCATCATTTCTTTCCTTTTCTTGAGTCTCTTTTGATTCTCCTTCATGTATTTGCTAGTGAATTTCTTGTCGGCCAACATGTTGGACAGAAGGTACTGAGTTTGGGACGAAACGAGGCCGAAACTCGACATTTTGGTCGCTGCACTAACCACTGTTTCATTGTTGGAGTAAATCATGCCGACACGAAATCCTGGTAAACCTAAATCCTTAGAAAGGCTGTAAACAATGTGAATGCGGCTCCAAACGTTAGTGTTTTCGAGGTTTCTGTCCATGGCGGCTTCTATAATGCTGATAAACCCCGGAGAGTCGAAGACAGTTCCTGAGAAAACTTCGTCGCTTATGACATGAATGTCTTTGGCTATGGCGAAAGAAATGAGATGGTTAAGTTCATCTCGAGTCATTGTTGTGCCTAGTGGATTCGAAGGATTCGTAATCAAAACCCCTTTAACGTTTAGGTTAAGTTTTTGAGCTCTTTGGTAAGCTTCTTCAAGTGCAAACTTGGTAATTCTGAATCCATTCGAGCTGGAGCAATAAACTGGAACAATTTCTACCCCAGTCCTCCATTTAAGATCCCTGTCAAACCTGCAATAAAATTTAAGAAGGAAAATAATATAGATAATTAATCTCAAGACAAATTTTCAACAATATTGATGCAGTTAATTATAATTTTAATTGAGCAGGAACTTTTGAAACATACCCAGGATAGTAGGGTGTGGGAAGAAGAAGAGCGTCACCAGGATCCGCCAGGCAAAAAATTAAGGTCTCGTTGGCGGAAGTTGCACCAGCAGCAAGTACAAGGTTGTTGGGATCGAATTTAACCTTGTTTCCTCTAATTTTTGCCATGTACTCCACCAGTTCCTATATATTGTCATAAATATTTTCCGGTCGATTGATTAGGTTGGAATATATATATATATATATATATATATAGAAATGCTTTCTGAAAATTAATTGTATGTATGTGTAGTAGTTATATATACATTTTTGAAAGCAGGGAGGCCGTGATAGTCCTGGAAGAGAGCCAGTTCTTTGAATACAGATTCGCCATCCTTCTTCAGTCCCATGGCGTCGGGGTTTTTTCTTAGCCATGATTCAACAAGGTCGAAAGAAAGCTGCATGCCACAAATACATACATATATTAGTCTTAAATAAAAAAGAACTTGGATTAATATTAAGGAGGCAAAAGTATATACATAAAATAATTATATCCATTTTTGAACTTTTTTTCTTCTCTAGAAACCTTTAATTTGTCACGTGGGCAATCACATGACAAAAATAGTAAAACTTTTTGTATGTTTTGGGTTAAAAAGGTGGGAAATTATAGGTGAGAGATTAATCTATAAGCTAATTACCTGGTTCTCTGCAAGGCCCATCTGAATGATTCCAGTTGGGTTAACAAGTTCATCAAAAGGATTACTCTCGTAAATTTGCCACCCCAGGAAGTAGGAAGAATCTTGTCCATGGGAATTGCAGCTTGCCTTGCTTGACAACATCTTTTAAGCCTTAATTTGCTGCTAATTTAGCTCAAATATTAATAGTATAGGATGAAGAGATCAGAAGGAAAAGCAGACTGCAGTACTGCAGGGGGAAGGGAAATGGGGAATTTATAGGAGGGCAAAGACACAAAAGCCGACACAACATGAATATTTGTGAGCTTGACGGTGCTGATTCTTTTGACCAAACATATTCAGTGCTGTTGTTGTTGAGCTGCTCTTATATATATTAACTGAACCTTTTTTCTTTTTCTTATAAAGCTTGTTTAAATTTCCTTTTTACTAATGATTTTGATGTGCTTGCTTAATTAAGTCATCAATTTTATTTTATATATCCCCAAATCCATATATATTATTATAGTGTAAAACCTATAGCCGAAATTGATTTTTCTGTCCTTGAAATAATTACAGGTTCAAGAAAAAAAACTGGTCAGAGGGAAATCCCCCCCTCAAACCTCTAATTAAAACGGATCGATCAGCTAATTGCTCCACAAAATAAATAGTTGCAAAAGTTTTTACTTTTTATTAGTAAAAATGAAAAACTATATATGCTGATCAAATATGACAATAAAGATGAACAATTATAAGGAAAATAATACTCTAATGTAATATAACAAAAAATTAAGACCCTGCAGCCTGCAGAGAGATGACCAAGTCTAATTTCCATTAATTAACTAATTTACTATACCCTCAAAAAATATATTATATATATACTCTCCTCTCATGTACGTATACATAGTTTAATTAATTAGTAATTAGTAATAGCTTTGCATTCAACTTAATTGTTTATCGTATTATAATTAATTAATTAAAAAAGAGGGAAATTTTGCTGAAGGTCATGGTATACCGACATTCCTATAGAGGTCAAAAAAATTGAAGTTGAAATTGATTATATATGATATTTTGGTGTGCTTAAGTGAGCCATTGACTTGAGATAAAGTTAATTTTTTAAATTTCAGTACTCTTGTGGAATTTCCCTTTCTTAAACCAGTTGTAGTACTGGCAGCCACTTAATTTCTAAGTTATATATTATACTTAAAAATTTCATGTTTTTAATCATTTAATTTACACAACTATCATCCAACGGATTTACTTATAAATGATCGATTTCGCCAAATCTTGGGACTAATTATCCCACTATCCAATTGATCTCATCATCATGTATATAAAATATAGTACTACTATGGCCATGGGGACGAAAAGTGTTGATAATTTTTAATTATTGTTGAAGATTCACTCCAAAGAGGTCTCGAACTAGCTAGATAGATAGACCAATTTCCCTAATGTGTAAGTATAATTCGTGTCATCTTTTTTTCATATAAACAAATGTAAACTAATTAATTTCAACATTAAGTTTACTAATTACTAATTAGATAGCTAGTGTCGCCATCTAATTAGTATTTAGCTAGTGTCGTCATCTAATTAGTTGATGACCCCTTCAAATCAAAGGTTTAGACTTAATTAAAAGAGCAATGGCATCTTCATTATTAAAAATGAAAGAGGTAATTAAATTAGGCTGCTAATTAAGCCATGAAGATCAAATTCATTCAGGTGGTCCATGAAAGACAATGGTGCATCAATATCACCCACAATTCCAAACCAGCTGACTCCATATGGAGTCCAAACTCCATAGCCACGACGAAATTATAGGGGGTAAAATTTAATTAATGCTCTGAGATTGCCAAGTGGCAGAATCTAGATATGGGACAATTGTGGTCCAGAGACCACCTGATTATTTTTTTTATTTGCTAGTAACGTTTAAAGAAAAAAAAATGTTCTTAGAAATGTTTTGAGCTTTTTTTCGACCTCGACCAGGTCCCGGTCCACCTGATAATGATGATACTTTCGGACCTCAATTTCATGTCGGCCATCTTCTGTGTCTCCCCTTCCCTCAATATTTTGCACCCATTATTTTTATTTTAAATTTAAATAAATAAATATATGGTCAATTAATTAATTTATTAATTGTGGAGGGAACAGAATTTACCTGATATCTGATCTTCATGAGGGCAGGATAATCAACAGCAAATATTTTTGTTGTGGCAAACTTGCAACCCATCACATGGCACCAATAATTTGAGTGTTTTGGATTATAAACATAAATTCTCCTCACTATTCCTCAAATTATTAAGATTCCATCATAAATAAATGATGTCATTTTTACTGACACATCTGGTTATTGCACATTTGATCATTGATTAGTACTATACTCATCAAATTGTCACTTTATATATTTTATACATATAATAATATATATGGTTTGCCTAATGAATTAAAATTCGTAATCTAATGTAACTTGTACGTACTTATGTAAAGCAAATCGTACCCTAGTGCAACATTACCTAACACCAAACAAAGCCTAGGTGGCACGAATTGCCTAGTCAACATGTGAGGAGATGTCGCAAACAAGTAAAGAAATACTACAATAGATCATAGACACTAGAGATGAATGAAAGCCGGAGTAATTAAATACCCAACCCGAAATTTAACCCTACCAATACCTCAGCACCTTGTTGCACGTAAACGGCATGTAAATATGGTCAAAAATTAGCCTCTACAAGGATGATTATGCCACATTAGCTTTATAGTTAACGGAATACGTACGAGCAATGAGGCCGGCCGGGCACCGGGCCATTTACACCTTACAAAGTACAAATTCATGACGTACTTAAATGTAAATTTTTATTATTCAATGGATTAAAGAAAATCAATTTTGGCCAAAAAAGTTAATTAAAATCAATCAATACTCCATATAAAGTTAGACTAATTATTAATCCACGTATGTCGTACACTTAAACCCCTTCAACGTCATGATATGCCTACTTTGTAAAGGTGACTTTTGTAACTTTATTTTCTCTAAATAATATTTCTTGAGCTGTTATATATCCAAAAAAATTGATAATCAATGCGTATAAGTTAAACTGTAGTACATAATTACATATTTTAATTTATTAATGAAATGCATGCTAACTTGCAGTGGCATAGCCAAAAATTTTGTTGAATGGGGTCAAATTATTTGTAAACTCTATCACTATTTACAAAAGAGCTGGTTTAGTATTATGTTTAGAGATTAAAAAATTGCTTTTAGCTCAAAAGCGACCTTAAACACGTTTTATTTGTGTCTGACGTTATATAACAGAAGTTCTTCCATCTGTATTTAAGTTATATATATTTATGTTTGTAGAGTGGCTCGAGTATAAACCAAAAACTTTTTATTTTCTTCTAAAATTATATTATATTTGAATATTTTACTTTTACAACAAACTTTAATTTTCACAATAATACTAAACACTTACCACTTTTCTCTATCATATTTATCAAAGTATTATTTGCATATATATACTTATTTCAAACCAATTTTTCAAATGCAATAGCAATGCTGAACTAATCCTTAATACATATTGACACCAAATTGTTTTATTGGATATAGATTGATTCTCAATTTTTAATTTTGATGGGTCAATATTGTGAATTTATTTTTCAAGTGGGGTCAAAATGCTCAAACTTTTTATATAATAGGGTCATTTTATAATTTTACCCTAAATTAATCAAGGTATATTAAAGGGTACGTTCAATTGACCCCACTTCTCCCTATGTGACTATGCTACTGCTAACTTGCTAAGGCATGTTCCTATCACCTTCAATGGCATATACTTATGTCAATGTCCATCTTTCCTACCAAAAACTTATGTGGAAAATAGCTAGGTGTATATGATGCCAAATTGAGTACTATACCCTATATAAAATATCTTAATTTCCTTAATAATATACAAAAGGAGATGATAATTAATTAAATATAGTATCAAAGATCTGGCCGCAAATAAAAATATATTTAGTATCAAAGAAACTGTGGGTGAGAGATAATATGAGATTCAGTTGTATGATGGTATTGGGTTTCCTTGCTAAGAGTTCCAATTGTATTTCATTTCTTCTCAATTTGTAATTTTCTTGATGAAAATTCAATTGTCGTCTCCTTCACCGTCTCTGGGAAATACCGCGTTTTTTTAGTTTCGAAATTAAGAATAGTGAGGAACAGCTAAGGAGAGCGCATGCAAAAGTCGAAATTATAATTAAGAACTAAGACACACGCAATTTCCACTAATAATATTTCATATTTGGGGTCTTAGTCTCTCTTAGATGCTAGATGATGCATCAAATTATAAAAAATCATACACTAAGTAAGTAGAAGCTAGCTAGCTAGCTCTAAAAACAACTAAACAAGCATGGTTTTGATGAGAAGATCTTCTTAAACGAAGACATAATTGATTCTTATAATTAGGATTTATTGTGGTAACTATCATAATGAGGTAGTCTGAAAATGAAACTCTCAACACGGTATCATTGAAGCTTCGTTTCCGAATTAATTGGGTATAATAAGTTGGGAAATGTATTAATAATGAGAGATTTTTCATTTTCATATATATATAGATCACCCTTATCTTGTTTTGGATTTGAATGATATAAAGTGGGGTAGTTCTGGAGTTTTGGGGTCAACCCCATACTCATTGTTGGACAAAGTTTGAAATCTTTGTAATGGTATGTGCCTTAAGTTTTATATTTCTCTTGGGAGGAAAAAAAAATTCAAAAGCAAGTGAAGTTATTTATCTTTGAGGTCAGAACAAAATGTCTATTAAATCTGCGTATGATCTGTCAATAGAAAATTAATAGGCCTCGAATTTGATTATCACCGGTACAAATTCAAACCCTTATCAATTTAACCGATCGGTATTGGTTAATGTATTTTATAAGTCACTAAAAATTACAACTTTATAATATCAAAAAACTTGTTGTTGAACTTGATGCTACTTCCCTTATTGCTGCTATTTCATCTAGCAATCATGATGGCACTAATGTGAAATATCTTCCAATTATTATTGAATGCAGGTCAAGACTCCAGCAATTTGAAGATGTTCGAATCCAACATGCTTTTAGGGAGGCTAACTTTTGCTCTGATACGCTGGCTAAGATGGGAAGCAAATCCCCATGTAATAGTTTGAATGAAGCTCTTGTTGTCCTCAATGAACCTCCCTCTTTTGTCTGTAATTTATTGTTGCTTGATGCTTTGGGATATCATATGTACCGCACAATTTCTCTTTAAGCCCTTGTTTGGTTCAAACGGGGAGGGGTTTTAGAAAAATTATGTTTGGTTCAAGAAAGGGGTAAGAAGGGGTGTGCTCATATTTTGTGTTTGGTTGGAGGAAGGGATTGTGAGGAGTTTTATATGTATTTTACAAATTTATCCTTATGTGTAGAAACTTGATGTATTATATTCAATTTTTCTACACATGTTTTATACAAAACAAAATAATTATTATATATTTTATCTAAGAGTATAATAATTATATTGAGCATTGTTCATCATTACATTTATAGAAAAATAATTAATGTATTTTACAAACTATAGTTTTTTTGGTAAGAGAAAGAAAATAAATGTGAAATAAATAAAAATATAAATTATTAACAAAAATAATTATTATATGTACTTTATCAAAGTATAATTATTTTTATTTTTATCATTAAAAATATTTATTACAAAAATATATTATGATGTTGTATTTATTTTATTAATTTATTAGATATTATTTATTAAGGGTAGTTTTGAATTTTTGATAATATACTAAGGATAATTTGGATAGTAAAATTTTGAGTCAAACCCCACCTCTCCAAAATACCCCAATTTGAAAGGATAGGATATAAGGGGTTGGAAGGGGTGATGACCACCTCTTCCTACCCCTCACCCCTTGCAACCCCTTCAACCAAACAATGATGCACCCCACCCCACCTTTCCAAAAGACTCCAATATAATGGTTAATGTTCTGTTTCTTACAAAAAAACAAAAAAAATCACTATTGAAGAAGTTGTTATCAAGAATTGATGTAATAATTATGTGCATCTTCCAAAACCAAAGACAACCATTGGAGGGTTAAGCTCTTTTATATGGGCAATGTGGCCCTATGTTACACTTTCACTGTGCATTCTATAAAGCCAGTGGGACCTTCATTTTCTCGACTTTATATTATGTATGTGATGCTAAAATCAAATGGCAAAAACTTTAGACTAGCTATATAAGTACTATGGAGTATTATTTAACAGAATTAGTTCAAAAACTTTGCAATTTTGGGATTTGGAATTAATTAATATGAATTGATTGATGAAGTGTGGACTATAACCACCCATATATATATATATATATCAGCTTTAAAGTTCAACAATGTAAAACCAAACGATTCCACTAGAAGTAGAACTCAAACATTTCAATATCAGGACTACTGTTTCATACTTTCAGGGGCCATATTATTTGCCAAGTACATGGAAGATGGCCCTCTTATATATTTGGGATAAACAGAGTCCTCTCTGAGCATATGCCACTTGTTTCTCCAACAACAAAAGAAGGTGATCACAAATTGATACAAAACTAATTTTTCTTCCTAATTTGTCATGAAAATGTACATAAAATGCAAATTTTCTAGTACTATTAATTAAAGCTTTAAGGAACAAAAGGGTCATATTCACAATTACGAAATAAACTAACAAGGGTTTAATTGATCATGCAACAAGAACAAGTTCACTACGAATACGATGAATTAAATTTGAAGGCAGAAGAAATGAGGAGAAGCTAAGCACGTGGGTTTGTAGTGGAATAAGGTTTAATCGATCATGTTGAAAAAACCCAAAAAAAAAAAAAAGAAAAGAAAAAATGTTGTATAGACTGAAATGGGACCCAGAAATAACCTTATAGTCTTACTGTGTGAAATTTGGTGACAGGCAACATGAAGCCCATTCGTTCTTGCTGCCTCATCCACTGCGCTGCAATATTCATTCATTATTCAAAGACCATTTTGCCTTCTTGCCCTTCAATAATGTTTACCTTTTTAATTTCCCACTTTGTTTTCTTCCCTTATAACTCCATTTCTATGGCCTATATGTCTATAGCGCCTATATATAGACTTATTATTGAGGGTCGAAAGTTGCTCAAAGTCAATCTGCCAAACTGATACATTTCGAGTTATTAACAGATAATAATAATAATAATATTATAGCAATGGATTTTTTGGCTTCATGCAAGCTTTTAACTTTAAGGAACTTGCAAGTTCTAAAGATCATTAAATTTGACTTTATAAGTCGAAAAATCTAAAACCCAATTCTTCAATTAATGTACGTACCTGCAGCAACAAATTGCTTTTGATGAGTTTGCATTAATATTGTACCATATATATTTTGAAAAGTTTGAATCACACACATAATAACAACATTAATGGATGGAACATGGAACCAAAACATAAACGTGAAAATGTGCAGTGTTCATGCGACAAATGAATCCATTTTTCAGCAATCTTGCAGTAAGAAATTTGAAAACTCTCATCTCTTTTCTGCTTTAATTATTATTGTTTTACTATCTACTATCTAGTCAGCTAAATTAATATTTATGTTCATTATATATTCATGTTTGTATACTATTGGTGGGGAGAGCTACACACTAAAGTCAAAAAAGAGGCTGGAAAAAAAAAGTTCAGTACAAAAGAAAAGAAGTAAAATTTTTTATCAGTTGTAATATTTTGACAGATATCATATCCCCATTGAAGCTAGTTTCTTTTCTTTCTCCATTTTTCCTGGGAAACTAAAAATGTGATGCAGACATGTGGCAAAGTACAGGAATATTATTGATCGTATTGATGAAATCATATGTAAAAATCCTATAGACTTGGTAGACAGCAACAGTATGACAACCGCCCCATTAATATACAACAGCTATAAACGTGGAAAATTTGGGTTACAAACTTAGAATTTATAACGCTATATATATATATATATATATGAACGAGTCAATTAATGATTTTCTTTGATTGAATCGTAATGAAGTTTGGGGAAACCTAATTATAGCTAACTTGGAATTCGATTTTCTCTTTTTTTTTTTTTTGTGATTTTCCAGAAACCCGTGAATGGCATGACAGGGGAATTGTAGGAGAATTTGTGTTTGGTCGACAATGCAATGTCTAAAGTTGATATGTAATATTCCGGTCGTTCACAAGCTTATAACTATGCCTTTTTTGCAAATAAAATGATAATTAAAGTTGGAATTGGTCTCTTCATTAACACAAATAAAGTAGTACTCTATTAGTCTCTGATGTCTCGGATAGAAATCCTCTCCCCCCATTTTCTGTCCCCCCTTGTCCCCCATCCACCAAATCATGACACGTGTCCCTTTTATTATACCTTGTTTGTTTCAAGTTTTATCAAATAACATTAATAAAATAAAATAAAATAAAAAACACACTTAATCACCAGGTTTAGCCCCAAATTAAAAATAAATAATCGAATATAAGGGTTAGTCCCAAAATTTAATACATTTCTCATAGGGTTTTAGAATGTAAATATAAAATTTAATTTAACTAGGCAAACAAAGAATAACATTAGAAATTAAAAAGGGACATATGTCATTATTTGGTGGATGGGGGACAATGGGGGATAGAAAATGGGGGGAGAGGATTTTTATCCGTCTCTCTAATTATCTCATTAAACATTTTACATGATCACTCAATAATCTTTTTGTCTAACTTTGATAATTAACTCATTTCTCTTACTTATTTCCCTTTAGGCTATAATTAATTGTTTCCCTTACCTTTGAAAATGTTACATGGAATTAGAAACAGCATGTAAACACAAACGTAGCTCATAATCTTTTTATCAACCGCTATATGTCTCAAAACCCTGCTTCTTTTTTCTTTGTCAAACGTAACCATTCAATATTCCAAGAATTATTAATAAAGTTTGACAATTTTATATAGTTGAAAACAGAGAGATCATAAAGTTAAATAATGATGGAAGTAGATAATGTAAATATCTATAATTTCCTGTTCATGGAAGTGGTTCACTTATTGCATGTCCTCGACTACGTTTAAATTTAATGGAAACCACTTATTAACCAACTTGGTTGTGACAGAAGAACTATGGCCTAGCAAAACTATAGTCACACAATCTCCGCGAACCATAATAATTGTCTACCAGTACCAGATAGGCAAATGGACGTCGATGGCGATGGCTTGCCATGGCCACCACAACATACATACATACATACATACATACATACATACATACATACTGTTGAACATACTTAAAAGAGGTCGAAACGGTCTAATATAGTCCACAGGGTCCAAACACCACCAAAGACACTTGGGACCTAAATCCATTGCCCATACTATATGTATAAAGATCCCTCCGCACACATAAGGTACGAGCTCATTATCTCCACTCTATACAGTCTCTAAGACTCTAACGCTTAAGCTCTCTTAACATTATAAGATCCTACTGATTTAAGCATCAGAGATGGTCCTTCCGGATAAAACTGGGAGCCCTTTCTCACAATTTTCTACTTTTGTAGTTCACTTGGAGCTATCATTTTATTGGGTCACTACACATTTTGACAACAGATTATATACATACATACATATATTCATGATTGAAGTGTAAGAACTAATGTAAGGATGGTGGAGGAGTTTTGTGCGGCAGATGGAAACTTTAGGGTCTATGAAATGGATCCATATTCGAGATAAGGAAATAGAAAATAAAAAAGTGAGAGCCAAGGCAACGGCCTTACAGCCTTACAGGGTACCCAACATAGAAACTATGAATTTTCCTGGTCCCATTAGAAATTGTCCTATCCATGCGCTGCAAGAATCAGACCATTAAACATAACATAGTCCTCAAGTCTCTTCACTCGCTTATGAGGGAGACAAGCTGCCTCCAGGAAGGCACGCTTTGTTCACCCAATTCACTAGTCAAAGATTTTTATGGTAGTGACTTTGTGGGAAAGTTCTAATTATTTGGCCTTATATATGTAATAAGAGAAAAAAACAAAAACAACCCAGACAGAATCAAAGGGCCATTCCCATTCATAAAACTTTCCTCTATTTTCCATATGAGGAACAGTCCAGGCCGTATTGAAAGTGATATTTCTATTTATCTATCTATCTCTGTTCTCTACTGCTAGCTATATATATCGTACTAATAATTTAACTTCAAATTTTCAACATGCCTTGGTTTCTATCAAAACACAGAAAACTTCCTCCTATATTCTATCGGTTTTGCAAGAAAACTTAACTCAAGTTCTGGCCAAAACATAACACTAAAGTTCTAAAAGGCTTTGCAAGAAACCAGATAAACTCTAAGCAAGGACCTATATTTATAGAAGCAGGAAAACAATTACACTCAACCTTCACAGGGAAACCATGGCAGCCACATGAACTTAGGAGCATGAGATTGTTGCCCTGTTTTAAAAGCATGTAACTGACTTAAGACATGGATATTTAAGCAAAAACAGATCATAAAGAAGATCGACTAATTACACTGGTGAGTTGAATAGACACAAACCAGATTTTGTCGACAACAATGAGGAGGATAAGGGGAACATTATCACTGGTAAATGGGTCACATTTATATCCCAATTTCGGAGACATTAAGCTCTTATTGCATCCATAAAAGACCAATAATATACCACCTGACGAGATGTTCTACCATAAAAATTTCCAAGTAATAACTTTACAGAAGGTTTATTGGCACTAAGCAAACAGCTCCAAAAGAAGTGAGGTGATAGAGGTTGACATATTCTTTGCTACTGGGAGTTCAATTGGCTGGGCCACATGTTAAGAAGTGAAGCAAGGTAGAAATGTCAACTAACTGGTAAAATATATATCGAGTAACTGTCTTTTCTTGTTGGTAGGGGGGAAACACTAGTATTAACCGAATATAATGCGGAAGAACATTTGAATTACAATTAAAAATAAAGCAAAAAGGCTACCAGCTATACACTTCAGCTTGTATGTTAAAGCTAAGGCCAGCAGTCTATAAATGTTTTGATTCAAAAAGATGCTATCAATTAAAGAATACAATATCGTAGATTGGATGGAATTCAAACGTAGGCTAATGATAGCAAAATAAATATGCTATAACAAAATTTAAACTACCTTGACGAAAATTGGCTTAATGAAGAAGGGAGCTAAAGGAACCTTTGATCAGCTGCAGTACAAAACTCCATGATGCGAAGAAGCTATGTAAACAAATCAATTGTATGACTTTAAGTGAAAAATTTGGCAACCGGGGTTGTATGAGTTCTTTTCTGCCGCCTGCCTGAACTTCTTGGCGGCGCCTTCATTTTCTTCCAGGCTAGTCTGGACAAAATATTTAGCCCACCAAGACGAGCTCCTCAATTTAGCCTTCAGGGGAGAAAAAATCACTTAGCATGTCACATCTAGTTAAACTATATATATAAAAGTTACTTATAGATCATATGGAAAAGACAATGAAAAGATAGCATAAGTTAAATCTCAAAATCAGGCTACTTAATATCTTAATCTTTTATTTACATAAAATATGTATATGACTACATTTTTCAATGTTTGATAACAAGGATGTTAAGATAACTCAAATGGCAGAAATCAAGCATCATTTAATCCAACTTTGGACTCTTAATTAATATGAAATGGACGCTTTAATTGGAAAAGGCAGCCTATTGTCTCTTCAGTTATAAATCGTTGAAAGGTATTGAACTTTAATGGAAGGTCTCCAAATGTTCCTAATTACTACTGTTTAATTTGGGTAGAGAAATAAACACGCATGCAAGCATTCACATACATCTACCCATATCAAATTACAAGGAAATAAAAGATCCCATCTTCACAATTCTCCATGCTGACCCATGCAAATTACAGGGTTGATCTCTCTCTGAACTCATGTGAAGAGTATTTTGTTGGTAGAAATTTAGTTACTTGAATTCTGTTTCCAAATTCACCAAAATAAGCAAAGTGAATGATAAAATCCACCTCAAACTTGGTCAGTATTAATCAACATGGAGCTTCAGTGCAAAAATTTTCAAGACTTTAGGTTGGATAGCATCTTTATTCATTTGTTTCCTTTCCAGACCATACACTCCAATATGGAAATTTATCATGTTCGATGGCCATTTGTATGTATCATTTGAGCACTAACTGCAACTAAGAGCCACTCCTCAGTCAAGGCTATAGAAAGTTCTTTTTTTCCTTATGATTTTGATCAACCAAGTGAAACAAATTTCATTAACAGAATCACTAACGAGATCAAGGAGATACTCCATGCAAAAACAAAAATCTTGCTGGAAAACAAACACTAATGCACTGTATAGAACCTCAAAGCAAATAGCTCCAAAGTTTCAGAAAACAAAACAACACAAAACTGTTCTGAAGAGAATCACAAGGTAACTGAAACACCCAATACCACTTACACCCCTAAGTAATGACTCGATTGCCTCTACACCTGTTTAACCAACACATTAGCCAAAAAAAAGTTTCCCCATAATATACTGTGATTATACAGGCTCTAAACCGTTGACTTACCAAAAAAAAAATCTAGATATTCTACTTATTTTAGTACATCCTTTTTCCTTCTTTGGTGGGAATTCTTAAGTGCATTCAAAGATCCCAAGTCTTCCAACTGACTTATATAGCTCTACTTGATGGTATTCATTTAAAAGACTTATCCAACAAAAAAGGATACACACAGAGTCCGTGTTCCTATCAATTGTCAAGGTTTAACAATTTATATTACTAAGCAGTAATTAAGGAACATAGTCGAAACCACTCACCGGCCTTCCAAATTTGGACACTTCTGCAGTTTTAGCTTTCCGCTGACCTGGGGATCCTGCATTGGCAACAATCATCAAAAGGCTCAAACTATTTCTTTGTTATCACATATAGGCACATTAGCTACAGAAAGATAGCTATAAAAGCTTTTAAATTATAGCATGGACAAATTGATGTCCTATCAATAAACATAAAGACTAAGATGCACTATCAATTTGTCATTTCGAATAACACACAGCATAAGGAAGGAGTAAAGGTTGGCAGAGATCTAAAGAAAGAATCAATCAGAAGTCGACCAATAAAAAAAATAAATTTCAAAGAAAAAAAAACCCAAGGCATTCAAAACAATAAGCAAGCAAACAAAAGTCATTACAGGACAGAAATTCACATATGACTTCAAGTTCAGAAAATAGAATATAAGAAACGTAAACAACTTCACCTGTAAATACTATAACTCCATCAGTTGATACTCTTGCAAAATCTGGAAGCGTCTTGTTGAGATATCTTGGAGACAAGTAATCTAATGCATCCGAAACGATTACAAGAGGGAAGGATTTCGGCCTGTATGGAAGGGGAAATTTGATGTCAGCCACTCGCACAACACCATTACGTACTAGTCCTTTGCAGTGAGCATCCGCATCCTCAATGTCATACGGTTCCACACCCCAAGCTTCAGTTTCATCTTCTTTTAACAAGTTAGAAACCACTGAACAACTATCAGGACCAACATGTAAAACTTTATGCATGCTGTCGCCATATGCTTTCTTCAAAACAGGAATTGCCCGTTGAACCTCAAATGTGCATGAATAGTCACCTGTACATGGAGATCAAATCCTTTCTTAAAACTGGTCAATTCTCATATAATTCTATTATAACAACAAGCACGATGAAAGAAGCCTCAGCTGAAACATATTACTAGTAAAAAATAGTAAGTAAAAATATCATCAAGATTTCCCATATATAAACAGATCGTTTACAAATCTGGTTAATTCCAACTGAAGACTGAAAAAGGGGAAAAAGCCATCCTAGTCACTATAATTCATCTTTATAAAGTATCAACAAAAGCATTCAAAATGTCTTGGGAATATATGTCCAAGACTCACACTTTCTTCAAATGCAGTTCAAGGAGAATATCAACAATGCCAATTTAGTTATAACATGAGAGTGAACAACAATATCAAAATTGTTAAATAAAAAAGTTATTAAAAAAAAAAGCAAACAAATATTACCTTCAACTCTGGTAACGTCCTTTAGGCCTCCTAATCCACCTATAGAAAGCATCACGAAGCTCAATTAGCTATGTTCTTATAGGCCAATCAAAACATATATAAAAAATCAAAATGGATCACGTATTACAGATTAATAAGTGATTAATCAATACTTAATTAATGAGCTGATCAGGGAGGGAAAAAGAACCTGAGCCACGATTAAAGTAAGCAACAACAAGCAATACGCCCTGAGAAAAATAAGTAAAATTAAAAATTCAAACAAAAGGATAAATATAATATAGAAGATCAAATAGAAACATGAAAATATTAAGAGAGAAAAATATACCAGCACAATGAGAACGATGGAGAGAAAAGGAGGAGAGCGAGATTTGGAATGCGAAAAGAGAGCACCACCACCGCCGGCGTCTCCATAACGTCTAGACGGATTTACTGGCCTCCTCGACATGGCTACAAATTTATGTTCTGATTTTGCTTTTGTTCAACTATTCTGATTCAGAGCAATCAAAAACGAATCGATTGCAACACTGTTAAATCATTGTAGAATGGAAAAAGATTGCAGGATTAATTAAAACTAATTACTGTAATTAATTTCTAAGCAGATCCATAAGAAAGCATTAAGAATGAAAATGAATTATTATTACCGAGAGACAGAGATTGAAGAACGCGCATTTTTGTGCTGGAAGAGGCAGAGTCGGATCTCAGTTTTGTTTTTATTTTATTTTGTAAAAATTAATTCTGATTACAAGAAAAAGAGAGAAGCTGTTGGGGAAAAAGGCGCGTTTGTGTCGGCCGTGACTTTTAACGGTTTTAGTTTGATTCCTTTAACGAGAAAATTATAAAAATGAAAAAAAAAAAATGCGCTCAAGTCCATTAAAGATTTGACCCATTCAATTTTAGGCCCAATAACGTGAAAATTTTTGGCCCATTAGTGAATGCCACGTGTAAATCTCGGAAAGTCTCTACCTCAGGTAGGCGAAATTGATCAAGTTTAGAACTCTCTGCAAAAATTAGATTTTAAGAGAGAGAATCAAATTCAAAGGCGGTGAAAAAAGAATTTGTTTTTTATTACATTAATTAAAAATAAGGAAGAAGAAACCCTAACCATGCGATTAGGGTTTTGGATTGAAATTGAATTGAAGCGAAGGGATTATTGAAATTTCGGTATTGGGGAAATTGGGGAATCGAAGGAAATGGGAAGCGAAGATGATGACAAGAATAAGAGTAAGCAATGGTCTTCTCCAAACAGGGATTATAAAGAGAGAGAAAATGACCCCAAACTTTGGGGTATTTTTATCTTTGGTTTAATTGGCGCCACAGCCACCACTTTCGCGGTAAATTCTGCAATTTCCTCTTTTGAAGTTTAAATCTTTTCCACATTTTGATTAAATTTTTTCAAGTTTTCTGTTATGATAAGCTGCCCCTTTATTTTTGTTCATTTAATTGCTTGACCACGAATAATTTTGAAGGGGAAAAAAAAAGGTTGGGGTTTTTCTGGTTATAGAAGTAGATGATCTTTTTCTTGCTAGAGTAAGTAAATGTTGAAGGGATCAGCTACTTTTAGAAAATTTTCCAATTAATGTTAGTGGCAATCTGGCAGGTTAGTCAGCTGAGGAGGTCTGTTGATTGGATATATACGCAGGTATTAAACAAAAAAAAATTCTTTCAGTATTCTGTCACCAACAGTTCAATGTGGACCTTTTGAAGGAAAATCTTTCCTCGTGCTTTATCATAAGTATCATTATTGTTTCTTGACAGGAATTGTGGAAGGATATATAGTTAGAAATTTTGAGTTGTTTATCAGCCTTTTAGTTTTAGCTTAAGCTAATTGTTGACTGAATTGCTTTTGCAACTGCAAAAATATAAACTTGTCATTAGTTGTTTTCTCTAGGATAATTTGAATTTGTCTGAAATAAAGATGAAACGGTTCAGTGTGGAAAGTTGGCTTATATAAATCTATTTGAAGGGTCATGAAAACACTTTATCAAGCATAAGGGCCTTTGTTTTCGATTTTTCAAAATATGTTTCAGCTGCTTTACATTAACTGCTGCTTTGTCTATGGATCTTTTATATTTGCAATCTTATGGATTCACTTGATTTCACAGTTTAGTACTATACACCATGAAAGTTGTCAACCAATGCCTCCAACAGTAGAATAGCATGTCTTACTTCACTTTTATGTATTCAAGAATCTGATCATGTGTTAACTTGTACCATGAAAGTTAGCCAGGTCACAATCATCACAGAGAAGAGCTGGCCGTTCTTTTCGAACATCCTTTCAGGAGGAAGCATGGAGAAAGTATAATCGTCGAATGCAAGAAGAGTATGAGGAAGAAATGGAGAGAGTGGTGAGCAGTATTCTATATGTTTTTGCTATCAGGTTACTCGCTACATGTTCTGCAGCACAGGTTTCAAGTGTTGGTATAGATTGTTTTAAATTGTTATTGTCATAGACAGTTTACATATGATCTTTTCAGGAGTAGTAAGTTGTAATGTTTAGTACTCCCTCCGTCCCATATTATCAGTCCCTTTTGGGTCAAACTAATCATACATTTGACCTTTAATTGCAAAATATATATATACAATCAAAATTTCAAAAAATATGTTTTGAAAAGTTTAAGACATAACTTAATCAAAACATAATTTTTTAAAACTTATTTTTATATAATTTTTTATAATTAAAGGTCAAAGTTAAGAAACTTTGACCCAAAAGGGACAGATAATATGGGACTGAGGGAGTAGTTAATTGTTGTCAAAGCATGTATGTTGGGTGTATTTGAATTTCTGGGAGATATGAACTTATCTGTATAATCGCTTGTACACACCCCCCCCCCCCACTCTGCTTTACTTGCTATTCTTAATCGATTTCTATTTCTCATTGTAGGAACGAATAAGGCGTATGCAGAGTGTGTTTAACAGGGAGCGAAATAAGTACAAAAGGGGCTATGAGAGCTGGAGGGAGAATGGTCCTGGTGCTTATCATCAGCATTTTCAGCGAGATGATTGGTATTGGAAGGCAGACACATCTTACAGAGATCACAGAACCAATTACAGGCCACCTCAAAGAAATAGTGCAAGCTATCCATTATCACATCACTACACTGTTTTAGGTCTTGACAGGTAATACTGCTATTATACTGATAAGGGTTAAATGAATGCTCCAAGAGCTCAACCTAGACATTTCTGACCTCCTTTTCTCCACAGGTCCAGAGGAAAACCATATACAGAAGATGAGATTAAGGTATACTGAAATATCTTTTAAAATTAGAATGCTTTTACCTTTTGCTATTGTTGGGATTTATAATTTGCAATTCATTTTTTTTTAAATGATACTTCATTTTGATATTATAGTTGTTGGTGATTATGTTGGCTTTTTGACATGACTATTTCTGGTCCATCTTGATCAAGAAAAATGACTTGCTATAATTTTATTCCTATATTGGGTAGTTGATTGGTGCAATTAAACTTGTGCTTGTCTTAGCCAGTTGATACCACAATTTTCTCAAGGTTGACAGATGTTAATATATGCTAATGTTCATTGAGTCAACATTTAGCTTTGTTAGTAAGGAATTTTCATCAACTAGTAGGTCGGAACATCTAAGTTTGTGGATGCTTGTGCTTTAGCATAGAAATCAAACAAATTGTTCCCATAAGTACTCTGAGATATGTGCTGGCATTAACGAAGTAGTATTGTATTCTGATTTATTATGTTATGACTCGAGCACATTTTGTCAACACCTGTGTATCATATTGCATTAGATAGAACGCTCCTGCAAAACCCTCTTGTAAAAATGATTCTTCTAAGGGTTAGTTTATCTCAATGTCTTCTGGACTACACCATCATTTCTTATTTGCTGTAGTATTTTGTCTTTAATGCTTACCTGCTTTATATGTATTGATAGATTAAACAAAGAAATTGATATAGAATGACTGGGTTTATTATGGTTTCTTCTCGTGTTACTGGATTTCATATCCTGCCAGCAATGATAAACTCATTGCATTCTGTCTGCAGAAAGCATTCAGGGCCAAGGCAAAACAGTTTCACCCTGATCAGAACCAGGATAATAAAGGTGAGATCTGTTGGGCAGTTGTTAACGAAAATTTCGAATCCTAACAGCATTGCTATGGATTGTTTACTTAAAAAAGTTGATTCCTTGTATTGTTGCAGAAGTTGCTGAGGCAAAATTTAAGGAGGTAATGACCTCCTACGAGGCTATAAAACAAGAAAGAAAGAACATGGGGGCATAAAACCTGGAGAGTTATCCGGAAGAGGGGGAAGTGGAGAGCAAGGTTAGAGATGTATATTCAAAACTCTAATACCTCTACCTCTATTTTAAGGTTGGAGTGGAGCTCATACTTACCTGCAGATCATTTTTTTTTTTCTGGAATTATCCGAGTTTATACTGATGTTTGTATTACTAGCCTTTTCAGAGAGATTAGCAGTGAATTTTTTCTCTTGGCGTATGCATAATGCAGGGTTTTGTAATGTATTTATTAAGGCATGATGATACCATGCTTTTGCAACCCTAATTCAATTTTCTTGAATCATGTAGAAAAAAGAAAATATTACTACTACTATGTAATAATTTGCTAGATCTTTACATTTTTTCAATGAAAGCAAATCAAATTCTTGTTAATTCAATATAACAATAACAATACTCATAATCTCGAGTTCATTTTAATTTCTTCAACATAATAAGAGAACATTTTGAATGCCTTTTTATTTCCTCAATAAACATATAGTCTATGCTTAAAGGCAATCAGCTATGCTTATGTTTAAGCCGAATCTGATCGGAGGAGTCTCAGGTGTTATCCTGAACAATCTTGTTCGGAGTCTCAAGTGTTATCCTATCTTTCAGTTGTTCCACCATTCTCATTTATACAAATCTCATATCGGAGTCTCAAGTGTTATCCTATCTAAGATTCAGTTTTTCCATCATTTTCATCTATACAAATCTCAAATCTCACCGGTTTACCAAACGGGACCTTATGTAACTGGGGTACCATTCTCTTCTTTTAATTGGAGAGGAGGGATAGGACGGGATTCGAGCCCACGTCTTTATAGGATTTTCTCAATCTTTTTTTCCACCAGACCAACTTTTTTTTTTCTTTTTCGGTTTAATTAAGGATATCTCTTTGTCTTTTTTGCGTTTGGTTTGTGGAATATGGTGGGAATGTTATTTCCACCTAAAATTGGATAGGAAAATAACTGTCCATGTTTGATCGAAGAAATCTAATTTTAATTTTAAGTGGGTAAAGGCCTTCTAATAAACTCACACCTTTGCGGTGTAATCAATCTCTATAGTCTATACCAAGTACCAACCACGCAAAGAGTTGGAAGTCTAATCATCGTTGTTCCTACCAACTGAAGTCTTATTCATGGTTGATTCTATCAAGCCATAGAAGATGGCATTGGATTTCATATAATCTATCTGGGTCCATGAACATTGACCATGCAATACAGCCAAGAAAAATGTTGAAAAGTTGGAATTATTATATTGATTAATTATATACAAGGCCACACAGAAGTCGTGGTAGGGAACAAACTCTCGACCGCTTCCCCTGGGCTGGTTTAGTCATACTAATTATCATGGGGCCAACCAGACAGCCAGCCAAAATTTTGTTGCTACTCTGACCGAATATGTGTGTAGCATCCAATGAGTTCCACATCCACCTCATCATTTTTTAATATAACTTGTTTCAATTTTGCAAGTAACTGAAAAGAACTGTTGAATTCTCAAATCTATCCTCGTTCATCCCCTACCTAACTCCAAAAAGTTGGATCGCAGTCGCAGAGGATGAAATGAACCTTTCAATGTTAAAAAAAAAATTCAAGTTTAATTCGCTACGAAACACGAAAAAGTCTTTCATATTGATGATAAATTAAATAAACAAATTTGTCAAAACAGAAGAGTTCTTCTTCTTCCCTATCCAAGATCCAATTCCACCATTTTGAAAAGATTTATATATATTTTGATCTTGGTTTTATCATTCTTGTTGAGGAAAACAGAGGAACTTATGGACAACCTAAAGAATAATAATAATTATCCTTAAAGTGGAGCTGCTGAGCAATTGCCTTCCCCACAACTTTGTAAAGTGGGGGAGAAAACTGAGATTACAATACAGCTTGTGGTGACCAAAGCTAAACCCTTGCTATCTTTTCCATTCTTCAAATCTGGGTATCACCGAAGTGGAGGACCTCTGTAATATGCAGGAACAGTTGCAGGGAAAAACATTTGTCTCACTCCTTCTGCCTTGATAATGGGGAAGATGATTCCTGATGCCCCCTGCAACAAATTATTTTATTATAATGATATAAGTCAATTGAATATTAGTAATAAAGACAGATCAGAGTTCAGACATAATTAATAATTTTCACATATCATGTATGGTTAAAAGAAAAACATAAAGAAAACAGCAAGGATCAGATTCCGCACCGAGATCAATCTAGCGCCAATCCAGATTCGCTTAGGTGAAGGGAATGGCAGCATTAAACGGCCGACACCGTATATTG
The DNA here is from genome assembly GCA_001974805.1 of Corchorus capsularis. Taxonomy (NCBI): domain Eukaryota; kingdom Viridiplantae; phylum Streptophyta; class Magnoliopsida; order Malvales; family Malvaceae; genus Corchorus; species Corchorus capsularis. Next base: position 24,631 of record AWWV01016012.1, on the reverse strand, counting down.
CCACGGCAAAGAAATGAAGAACCAAGCTCAAGGGGCGAGGGTTCAAACCGGAGAGCAAAGAGATAGGTCCGTTTGAGAATTCACCACCAAGGCTAAGATAGTCAAAGCATGCTTGACGCATTTCCTTCCTTGCTTGATCAGGTGAAGCACAGAACACCTTGTACAAGGCACCTGCCAAGGTATTGATAGTGGAAGCCACGGGCTGCAAAAATGTAACATTATAGTGAGTTCCATGCAGTAATATGATGGTACAATTTCATTGGTTCGAATCATAATTGACGTGGTAGGCCAAATCTATCTAATAATTTTTCCACTTTGACAAAAGTGACGAGAAGAGAATCTCAGCACGTGAAAATCAACTCATAAGTACTATGCTTTACCTTACGCAATGTGTAAAACGATTCAAGATATTTGCAGAGGGTAGGTGCATCATTGAGGTCACGCAGAGGCCTTAGTAGATCACGGAGGACAACAATATCAGATAATGCCACTGTCATTCCGCCACCGGTTAAAGGATGGCGCATGTTGAATGCATCACCCATTAATAAGGCTCCAGGAGTGGGATGAGGAGCAGCTGGCATGCTCCTGTTTGGCATCGTCCTAATATTTCCCTTATCGACCGCTGCTACAAAGGAATCATGAATTTCTGGAGGAACCTGTTACATATGCAATGCAGCACATTGTCAATCCAAGACACCATCAGATACACAGAAATTAAACATCAATTTAGTTATCATGAATTAAGAGCAAAGAAAAGAGCAGCTCAATTACCTGAGGAGCCACAACAGTCTTCAGGTAGTTTGCCATCTCCCCATTTGCAATAGAAGGAACCTTCTGTCCAGGTACATCAACAAGGCAGCGAACCTCTGTGCTGCTGATAGGATAGAACAAAATGGGGGAAGGATCTCCTAGTATAACATGCCCATGATTTGAGTATGGAAGATTGCAATTCTCCAGGACCAAACCCACAAAACATGAGGGAACGTCTACCTGCAAATTATAATTTAGGCCTCTTTAGTTTCTAGAATTACAAGTTTAATTTAAACACTATAAAATAAGTAAGAGAATTTGGGAGTTTCTATTTTCTCATGTGAACAGCCAAAAAGAAGTTTGATGGGTCAAGTCACCTTAGGGTTGCAAAGGGAGCGACGCAAATTCGAAAAGCAGCCATCACAAACAATAGTCAGAGGAGCAAATGCTGCCAATTCCTTGCCATCTTTAGTTTTGTACTGCACTCCTCTAATTATCCCTTTTTCTTCAAGTAGAGAAGTAACCGTTCCTTGCTCTAAACGTACACTGTTGAAAGATGGGAAAAAAGGCATAAGTACCTTGACAGTAAATTACTACTCATTACCATAATGCTGCAATAGGCAGCTAAACCTTTCATAGTTGTGAAGAAACTCAAATTTTTTAGCAACAGATAAGATGAAAATTGAAAATAACGAATTGAATCCTATCTAAAAGGGGAAACAACTTACTTGGGAAGACCAGCTGCCTTCTCCCGCATCCTCTGTATGAAACGTCCATTATGGAAGCTCCTGCCTGATACATCTGAGTGGAAATTCTCTAAGGGGTAAGAAAGTCGGGTATGCTTCCCATCCTTGAAAAGAGCATAGCCATATACCTGCTGAGCATCAATTTCCTTCACACAATCTGCAATCAGCAAAATACAGAAGGCTCGTTGAACTAGTTCTTTTACAGTCTAAAGTAATCAAGAATAATAATAGTTAAAACATCAACAAATTTATAATTAAACACACACAACCCAATATTCACCTACCTTCAAGTCCCAACTCAATTAACTTGAGATAGCCGCCTGGTTGTAGCAATTCACCAACAATACGGTCAGGCTCTGTCAAATCTCTTTCAACCACAAACACCTTACGTCCCTCCTGCAATTCATACCACACCATCAATTTACAATTCATCCAAAAAAAAAGAGTCAAATATTTGAATAAAACCAAAAATTTATTACTATCTGAATTAATTAATGCTTAAATTACAAAAAAGCATCCCTTTGAAAACTACAAAATCAAGTCAAATCACTAAGAGAACAAATAGATGCTAAATATACATATATACTATATATATAAAAACTGTAAAAATAAAAGAATACTTCTAAAGGGCCTACGTGTGATTTCTACTGTCTTATAAATAAAATAATAATTTCAATTAAATATCATCCACGAAAACGTAGACATCAGAACAACTAACCTACAGAAAAGCCAAATATGCGCAGAGGTTAATTTGGCTGAAGCTTAAATTTGAGTGTAAGGAGCTGGTGAATAAACCAGCATCTCAATGGGGTTGCAGATGATGATAAATACCAGGAGAGTGGGGACAAACAACTAAGAAAACCAAATATAGTACGTAATTTATTACTTATATTTGTTATAACAGCAACCGAAAAATATGTCTACCTTGTGCTAGGCAAACTTCGTTAGCTACCACACAAGATTACAGTATTTAATTGAGTGACTAATTATGTAGAAATTTATCATGTTCTGCAAATTGCTCCTAGTAACAGAGGGTTCTTTTTTTTCTCTCTCTCTTTTGGAAGTCCATTCCAGTAAAAGCATCCAAACCATGATTGGTAAGTATAAGTAGTAACTAATTGATAAAACTTAAAAATGAAAAAGAAAACTGGTTCCTGTTTGGCCTAGCTTATCTAAAAAGGACTTTTAGTTCGAAAACAACTTAAAATGCTTTGGACTTCTGGTTTTCTGGCTTAAGTTTTTTTTTCGGTAGATAAACTGTAAAATAAAGGCCAAACAGGTACTTATATAATTATAAACCTCAAAATAAATCCTAGAATCTATAACAGAAAATCTCATAAGTTTTTCTTCTTTTTTTAGTTAATAGTAAGAAAAATGAGTTAATAATAATGCCTCTTTAAATAATTGCAGCATATCGGGAACGAGCGACATGAAAGAATTGTAATATCATGTATAAACAACACGTATGAAAGAGAAAAGGATATTGGAAAAAAAAAAAAAAGGTCTATAACGTTTTAGAACGCGGAAGGCCCGAGAAAGTGCAGGCGTAGCCTCGAGCCAAAGGAAAAAACGAAACATTCAAACTCAAACCGCTTAAAAATACTTGACAAAACAAATCTAAAAATCTAAAAAGGATAAAAGAAAAGAAAAAAAGACTTAGCCAACCTTTAAAAAAAAGGCTAATTCAAAAATGAAAAAGAAAAACGAAAAGGTGAAACATATAGAACGAAGAACTGGTTAGTTACAGATTGGAAAGCGACAAAATGCATAAAAAAGCAGAGGTAAATGGAGAAGTGAAAAAGCACCTTGCCGAGAGTGTTAGCTAGGGCGGCGCCAGCGACGCCAGCTCCGACGATGATCACGTCAGCATCATTGCCATCGGATCTGCATTCTCCGTTATTCGTGGGGACACTCTTCACGGACTCAGTCCTCGTCGAGGAGATTCCGTTCGCTTGCCGTCTCTTCAAAACGGTACCGTACCACGCAACCAGCGCCATCACTGAGGCCAAGATCCATCCCCACACGTACAAATCCGCCATTTTCTCCCCCCGAATGCTAACCAGAAAAAACAGAGTCTCCTCCGAAACGACGGCGGCGAGAGAGAAAGAGAATCCGAAGCTCCCTCTCTTATCCTCTTTCTCCCTCACTCTCCCTCTGGTTATGGATTTGCTCCTTGGTTATGCTGGTTTTTTTGTTATTTTTTTGGGTTGGTGCTTTGATTTGTATTCTCCTCTCTGTCAAAAAAAAAGGCTCTGGCCTTTGCTTCGCTGGCAATATGCTATGTTTTCTGAAACGTTTGTTCATAAAATAAAAATAGCAGAGCACGGGTGTATACACATTAGAGAGGTGGGCCTTTTTATAGTCCACAAATAACTTACAAGTCACCAGCTAACTCTTACGTGTGTAATCTTTTTGCTAACCTACGCCTCCTATGAGGTTGGACTTAAACTACGCATCTCTTTCTTTTTTCCCTCTTTTATTTTTTTTTTTTACTGTTGCCGCGTTGTACCTTTTCTGTAACTTTTTTTTTGTCATTGCTCTTTTAATATTATTTTTTTCACTTAAATAGACAAAATGACCACTAAACTATCATCAATTAAGTCTTTCAAGTTTCAATTATCATTTTTGGGACAATTTAACTTATCACTGAATAGATTTTAGTCACATGAAATAAAATAAGTACATGACTCCAAATTGATAAATAAAATGACCCTCCAATTTTGATAAATAAAGGCAAAATAGCTCTTGAATTTTAACAAAATAAGACAAAATATTCCTTGAAGAGGTTAAATTGTCCAAATATTGAGAATTAGAGAACTTAATTGCCCCAATCAAAAGCTCAACAATCATTTTGTTTCTTTTATGATAGTTCAAAGGTCATTTTATCCATTAAGCTTTTTTTGTTACTCAGAATATGATACTGAAATGGACTACACAATAGGAGGTAACCCTCTTCTTTCCCATAATCACATCCTGTCTATCCCAGAATTCGAACTCGAGACCTTCCACGACAAGTCTCAAACTCTTTAATCACTGTCCATAGAGGTGTTCGGCCTTGGGGGCATTTTGAATTTAGTTTTTTAGAATTTTTTTTCATTGCGACACTCATAAACATCACATTGGAAACATAAGCTTTGCCAATAAGTGTCAAGCAAAGTTGTTGCTAGTTTTATTCAATCATTGAATAGTGAATGTAGCAAAAAAATCATTGAATAGTGAAGTTAGTTTGATAAACAAAGAGTCAAGAAATTGTTCGTTAGAATAGTTGATAAAATTACATCTAAATGACACTATTTATTACCAAAATAGGGCAGGGGAGAAAGAAAATGTAAGAAATTAATTGATGTACTATTAATGACACTATTTATTACCAAAATAGGGTAGGCGAAAGAAAATGTAAGAAAGTAATTGAAGGGTTTCTTAGTAATCCGGCAAGTTAGAAAATATAAAAAAAAAAGACAAAATATTGGCTCCTCATTAATCCTGATCTGGAGTCTTTAGTAATTTCATTAGGTGTCTTAAATAAGGTTTAAAAATAATAATAATATATTTTTTTCAAAATAATTAATTTACACATCTAATAAATATTTTAATTATCCAATCTGTTTAAAATAAAATAAAATGATCTAATTATTTCACAATACAGATCAGGTTTGGACCGGACTTTTATGGCTAAGACCAAACTCGACCTATTTTTTAAACGGACCTTAATATCCAAACTCATCTAACAGATTTCAAATTTTTGTCCTAAACCCTCTCAAATATTTTTTCAAAATAATTAATTTACACATCTAATAAATATTTTAATTATCCAATCTATTTAAAATAAAATAAAATGATCTAATTATTTCACAATACAGATCAGGTTTGGACCGGACTTTTATGGCTAAGACCAAACTCGACCTATTTTTTAAACGAACCTTAATATCCAAACTCATCTAACAGATTTCAAATTTTTGTCCTAAACCCTCTCAAATATCGAGCGGGCTTCGACCGATCCGGGCCTTCAACAAGTCTAGGACTATCCATTTAAACCATTATTTTTTTAGTATAATGTACTTTTGCTGTGTCATTTTCCTTTTTCCTTTGAACTTTAAATTGATAGGGACTAATTTGAATGCCACTATTGTCCTAATGTCTATACAATCATTATTACAAACTTTTTTGTTTTAACTTTTATATATGTATATATGTATATATGTATGTATATAATATATTTACGTGTCATTCAATTTCACTTCAAAAAATCTCGTCAAAAATATTTTTTTACTTCAAAAAAAAGTTTATTTAATTTGGCTTTTAGAGTAGTTAGTACATTTTTTTTGCCCGGTAAAAGAAGTATTTGTATTAATGATAAAACTGATCACATGAAGTATCAGTTCAAAAAGGAAATAAAAATGAACAAACTCTGAGATTAGTAGTGAGGACATAATGGATATGCCTCCTAATACCAGGGTGAGAACAAAAAAGATGTTCATGGTTAGACTATATTTCTGCGCATCATCCTCAGGTGTTTTTTTTTTTAATTTCAATAATCGCACAAAAAATTTTAATTTTAAGAGAAAAATGTGAGAGGCAAAAAGATTTTTAATTTTAGGATGAGAGAAAATCTTAAATAAAAGGAGATTAATTCAGTATTATTCTAATCCTAATATATTATATTTTGGGTGAATGAAAAATATTAGTTGTAAAATCAATTTATCCAACCAATTAATTTTGGACAAATATTAATTTACCTAATAATGGGACAATACGTATACTCGAACATATTAGACATAAATCATTTGATTAAAAAAAAGACAAATCATTTGAAATCGATATTTTGATTTGTTAGGTTTTTTCTTTTATAAAATAAAAGGAAAATCCTTGATGATTAATATTACTAGATCAGGTGGAATGAACTCATTGTTCTCCCAATCGAGTATTGGGCTTCAATTAATATGGAGTCGAGTTTCATCCATCCTAAATAGTGAGTAATTCTCCCAATATTTTTTTTAAACAATATTTATTTTCTTTATTTACAAGTCTAGTTATTTGATAGTTTAAACATTAAATTACATTCACTTAATGATCCAATTAATATCTGTTAAATCGAGATTTTTTTAACACAATAAGAATTTATTTATAGTAATATGGCTACTGGCAACGATATAATTAACCAACCCATAAAATACTTATACTCTGTGTCTAACAAACAAAGTTCATTTTCGTGTAGTTGTTGCATACTATATACTTGCCAATAAAAAATATTTAAAAAAAAAGACCCTGAAAAGGGAACTGGTATATGGCTTCTTTACAAAAACGAGGTTACAGTAAATATAAGTACATGTTTTTCTCATGGTTTTCGTGTGTGGTTCATAAGAGATGTTGCATTTATATAGACCGAATAATTTTGTATTAACGGATGTTCCTTCTCAAACAAATATATGTTTTCACTTTGTTTTATTTCCTTTATGATTTTTTCTTTTTCCTTTATAGTATTGTATTGTATATATTGAGCACTAATTATTATTATTTTTTTTAAATCAGCACTAATTAATTTCACATGAAGATTTGTTGTATCTCTAGACAACGAACATTTATGATTGGATATACAACATTAGACAAATTTGACTTTAATCCCCAATCATGTTAAAGCTAAATAAACATAATTGGTGATAAAATTGACGAGTGGTTACCTTAATTTTTTTTATTAGGAGTATGGTTTTAGTCACATCCCCTCATCAAGTAGTATATATATATATATATATATATATAGACTTGTATTGCTTAAATTCTTTTTAAAATCATATCTAAAATCACAATATTGAACGCTATTCATTTTACAAACCAAAAACGCAAATTTAATGCTCATTATTATATAATATATATATATATATATACACACACAAACACAAGTGGAACCATTTCATATAAATATATTTGACAAATCTTTTTAATCTACATAAGATCAACATGAAAACCAAAATTACAATCTAATCACCTCACTACCAAACCGATTGATCTTCAATAAGAAGCAATTGGACCGTTGGACTACTTGATCAAGGGGTCTTCACAAATCTGACTGCCTTGCGGTACGGCTTGAGCCAGGCTAGCCATCATATCTACACAACGATTACCCTTTCTACAAATGTAATGAACCTAGTAATTCCAAGAAATCATGAATTAAATTGTAGCAAGGATGCGAACCAATCACCATAATATAGTAGTTAGAAAATTAACCACCGCCATATATATCGTCAAGCTCCACTATAAGTCGCTCTATATACCTCTTGCTCTCGTCAACATAGCAGGCTTTGTCCACGACTCGTCAATATGGTTGATTTATTCCTAATTTGTTTAAAAAAAAAGGATCAATATCCTTTTATTTTAATACTAGAACTTTCTAGTCGCGCTTCGCGTACGGCTATTTTATTGTAAGTTCTTTTAAGAAAATTCAGTTAAGAAATGGAATTTTTTTGTGAAATGATATCAAAACAAAGTAAGGGAGTAGAAGTATGGAAAAGACAAGAGAATATAGAGACAATAAAATATGGAGAAGAAGAGAATATGAAGAAGGGAGAAATTGTTCTCATTCATCTTATTTCATAACAAAGTAAGTGGTCTATTTATAGGCACATAGATACATCACCATAAATATAAGGGGATGAATTTAGTACGTAGGTTTATGTGTATGAATGAACCAAGTCATCAATCTTATCCATGCTTTAATTAGATTCATGGATATCCACAAAATACATGTATATTCATAACAAATTTATAATTAATTTATAATTATTTGATAATTTATTTTATATAGGAAAGGGGATGAATGTCTTTTAATTTTTCTAAATTAAATGAATACAAATTAATAAACAAAACATTAGAAAATTAACTATTGACACTTGTCAAAAAAACCAAATACCAAGTGGCGCTCAATAAGGGTCTTGTACATAAAATTAATAGTAGGTTTAATAATTGACAAATCTTTTTTGATATACACACACGACTCATCAATATGGTTGATTTATGTATCTTTTATACATCGGTTAATGTGTATTTTCCTAACTTATTTAGAATGATGGATCAGTATCATTTTATTTTTAGTTATATAAAAGCTCAATTAGTCAATATAGGAATGTAAAAATATTACGTCTATAAAGTATAAATTGAGACATTATTAATTTAGTCAAAATCATAAAGATATAGTATATAGCTTGGGGGATTTTAATGATTTTATCAATTAAACTAACAAATCAGGCTTGATTTCCCTAATCTTTTGAGTTAACATAGTATTAACGGTTGGAAGGCCAAGTTTATCGAATAATTTTTCTTGTATATAGTACATATATAAATTAGCTGTATGCTCCCTATATATCTATATCTATACTATATATAAAAGCACGAATAAGGTGAACTTTATGTTTTCCGATTGTACCCTTATTTTTAAAATATATTTCTAATTGTACCTTTTTTTTAAAACATATTTCTAAATTTTCATTACTAAATAATATTTTAATTATTCATTATTTTTTAATCATAAATTATTCTATTATTAATTATTAGATTATATAATACATATATTAAATTATAAGAAAGTCAATTTGGCTTTGTGTTTCCTATTTAATTTTGCCTTTTGTCTTTGTTTCCAATTCATATGAAGGTTATAAAAGTCTCAATTTCATTTAGACTACCAAAATTTGATAGAAGGTTATCAAATCTCAGAGTGATTATCAAAATTTCATAGCGATCAGATTATCAAAATTTATAGGAAGATTATCAAAATTCCATAGTTTTGTTATCGAAATTTCAAAGCGAGGCTATCAAAATTATATAATGTAATTATCAGAATTTCATAGAGAGGTCAACAAAATTTTATATAGAGGTTATCAAAATTTCATAAAGAGGTTATCAAATTTTCAGAATGTGATTACAAAAATTTCATAGTGATATTTCTGGGGAGGTTATCAAAATTTCATAGTATGATTACCAAATTAGGAAGGTTATTAAACTTTTATTATGGAGTAATCAAAATTTCAGGGAGGATATCAAAATTTCATAGTTTACTTTTCAAAATTTCATAAGAGGGTTATCAAAATTTCATAGTATGTAAATCAAAATTTCATAGGGAGATCAACAAAATTTCTTAATGAGGTTATCAAAAAATCATAAGGAGGTTATTAAAATTTGTAGTTATCAAGATTTCATAAGAAAGTTATCAAAATTTTATAGGGAGGTTTATATCAAAATTTTATAGGAAGATTTATCAAAATTTCATAGCGAGGTTATCACAATTTCATAGTATGATTATCAAAATTTCAGAGTATGATTACTAATAATTCATATGGAGGTTTTTAAATTTCCATAACGTGGTTATCATCATATGGTGATTATCAACATCTCATAGTGTTGGTTATCAAAATTTCATATTGGGAAGTTATCAAAATTTCATATTGAGGTCTTCAAAATTTCTTAGGGAGGTTAACAAAATATCATAAGAAAATTTAAAAAAATCATAAAAAGGTTCTTGAAATTCCATAGTATCATTATTAAAATTTCATAGGAAGGTTATCAAAATTTTATAATGGGATCATAAAAAATAGTGTAATTATTATAATTTAATAGAGAGGTTATCATAATTTCATATGAATATTTCATTTAAACACTTTGGGACACGTGCAACACACGTGAAAGCTGAAACTAGTTATATATAAAAGTACGAATAAGGGAAAACTTTATGTTTTCCAATTGTATCCTTTTTTTAAAATATAGTTTCCGATTGTAACTTTTTTCAAATATATTTCTAAATTGCCATTATTAAATAATATTTTAATTATTCCACTATTAAAATAATGAAAATTTAGATTATCCTAATTAATTAGGATCCAACATGACCAATAGGGATGCCCCACATCATCTTTAGCATCTGAATTTTCGTCAAAAACATTTTCCAAATCGGTTTAGGAGAAGATCAATTCTGTCCAGAAATTTCAAGGCCAAAATCGTCCACCAAAACGGCAGAATTAGGTCTCGAGATAACATAAAATTTGTAGATCTCGGAATCCTCTTTCTAACGGTACCTCATTTGCATTTTTCTGAGCTCTAGATCAAAAGCTATGAATCTTCTTCCAAAACTGTTTTTGTGAAATCCTCCTTCAAATAGGATTTAACAATGTTGTTCATGGATGAATCATTATTGCATCATAATTACTTATTGTACTTGGACTCCTTCTTTGGGCTTCCATATTAATGAATGGGGCTTAAGAATATCAGAATTTAGATTTCAAGATATCTGACTTGGCAATTTGAGTTTTATGGACTCAAACAAGTTGAATGGGCCTATTGGGCCGAAATGAGACAAAATCAATAGTTTCTCCAAATCTATCTATATCTATACCATATATAAAAGTACGAATAATGGAAAACTTTATGTTTTCCGATTGTACCATTTCTGGTTGTACCCTTTTTTTCAAATATATTTCTAAATTGACATTATTAAAATTTATTATTTAAAAATTAATTATAAAATTTCAATTTAACCGAATTATAAGTTTGTAAAAATTGATTTTCATTGTTAAATATGCAAATTTCTACGAATAATGGGAAATTTTATGTTTTCCAATTGTAACATTTTTTTCAAATATATTTCTAAATTGTCATTATTAAAATTTAGTATAATTTTATTATTTAAAAATTAATTAAAATTTTCAATTTAGACCCAATTATAAGTTTGTCAAATTGATTTTCGTCGATGAAAATGCAAATTTCCTTTGCTATTATTTTTGAATTTAATATTTTCTTTTAATTTCAAATTTTTAGATGTCAATAAAAAGATTAGACTAACACTAACACGCACAATACTATTGTTAGTGAAGCTCCATCTTTTCGTTATATAATGTTTTGCCGCATTCACTTTGTTCAATTGGAAATTGTTGAGTTAGAAGAGTAGGTGATATTATGATTTTGATTTTCTTGTCTCTGTGTGGTTATCAAAATTTCATAAGATGACCGTTATAATTTCATGAGTAGGTTATCAAAATTCCATAGTGTGGTTACCAAACTTTTATATAGAAGTTATCAAAATTTCATGAGAAGGTTATCAAAATTTCATACTGTGGTTACCAAAATTTCATAGAAATAGGTTATTAAAATTTCTTAGGAAGGTTATTGAAATTTCATAGTGTGATTATCACAATTTTATAAAAAAGTTATCAAAGAGATTATTATCAAAATGTCATAACGAGGTTATAAGAATTTCATAGTGTGGTTAACAAAATTTCATAAGGAGGTTACTAATATATCATGGAGAGGTTATCAAAATTTCATAGTGTGGTTATCAAAATTTTTTAGTGTGGTTATCAAAATTTCATATGAATGTTATAAAAGTCTCAATTTCATGAGGAGTGCCAAAATTTAATAGAAGGTTATCAAATCTCATAGAGTGATTATCGAAATTTTATAGAGATCGGATTATCAAAATTTATAGGAAGATTATCAAAATTTCATAGTGTTATCAAAATTTCATAGCGAGGTTATCACAATTTCATAGTATGATTATCAAAATTTCAGAGTATGATTACTAATAATTCATATGGAGGTTTTTAAATTTCCATAACGTGGTTATTATCATATGGTGGTTATCAACATCTCATAGTGTTGGTTATCAAAATTACATAATAATGTTATTATCAAAATTTCATAGAGGGGTCAACAAAATTTTATAGGGAGAGGTTATCAAAAATTCATAAACAAGTTATCAAATTTTCAAAATATAATTACCAAAATTTCATAGTGGTATTTCTGGGGAGGTTATCAAAATTTGATAGTATGGTTACAAAATTAAGAAGGTTATTAAACTTTTATTATGGAGTAATCAAAATTTCAGGGAGGATATCAAAATTTCATATGAAGGTTATCAAAATTTTATAGTTTAGTTTTCAAAATTATAAGAGGGTTATTAAAATTTCATAGTGTAGATCAAAATTTCATAGGGAGATTAACAAAATTTCATAATGAGGTTATTAAAAAAATCATAGGGAGATTATCAAAATTTTATAGGGAAGTTTATCAAAATTTTATAGGAAGATTTATCAAAATTTAATAACGAGGTTATTACAATTTCATAGTGCGTATCAAAATTTCATAGTGTGATTACTAACAATTCATATGGAGGTTTTTAAATTTTCATAACGTGGTTATCAATATATCATATGGAGGTTATCAACATCTCATAGTGTTGGTTATCAAAATTTCATTGGGAAGTTATCAAAATTTCAAAATGAGGTCTTCAAAATTTCTTAGGGAGGTTAACAAGTTTTCATAAGAAGATTAAAAAAAAATAATAAAAAGGTTCTTGAAATTCCGTAGTATCGTTATTAAAATTTCATAGGAAGTTTATCAAAATTTCATCGGAAGATTATCAAAATTTCATAAGGAGATTATAAAAAATAGTATAATTATCATAATTTAATAGGGATATTATCATAATTTCATATAAATATATTTCATTTAAACACGTTAAGTAACGTGCAACGCACGTGAAAACTAAAACTAATTAATATATAAAGGTGATAATTGGTTAGGTATGCGTTACAAGCGTGACCAAATTAAAAACCCTAATACACAGGAGTGTAATAAATTTGGAAAAAAAAAAAAGTGGCAACCATCCATAATTGAAATTCGCATGCTATTTTGGAATATAATAATTATATAGACACATATGTATATCTTAGTCAAAATATTCACCCTAGAAAATAGCAAGCACTTATTAACAAATTCTTCCGCAAAAGTCCATCAACTTGATTCAAAGAGATTAATAGGTCGTCCTTGATTAATTTGATGTTTTTTTAAGGAAAATAATGTAATTTTTATTTATATAAATAAAATTAGAAAATAGGTACTAGAAATTACAATAGTAATTGAAAAATATATTCATCCTCTGTGTTTAGATCTTGATTTTCGCTTCATGACCCAAGTCATGAAGATGATTTGGAGTCTCAAACCTTTAGCATGCAACACCTTTTCCTTCTCGTACTATTTTGGGTTTTATTTGATTTACTTTAAAATTTAGTACTATTTTTATTACATGTATATATGGTGAATGATAATGATGATCGATGATGTGAATATTTTAAGTCTTATTCCAGGTTAATCGGCATTCGGCAGCCTCTCTCTTTTTCCTTTTGCACAAATAATATATAATATATATAATTAGCAGCCTCTGCTATAGTTTACAAGTTACAACTCTTTTGATGTAATATGTTAATACTAGTTGTTTTGATAAAATTTAAATGTGAAATGAGTGCAAGAAACCAGTGGTAGATTTTGAAAATAGTTTGTTATGAATGCGACTCTAAAAGGTTACAATTATATTTATTTATATATAGGAAAACATTGAAAATGATTATTATTTATTAATTAGTTAAAATCATCGATCCATCAATAGTTTTTTATATATATCTCAATAAAAGTTGAATTTTTGGTAGTGGAATTTTAACGTTTGAAAATTGTTGGTACATATATATATACATACATTACATATATATATGTATTCGTTTTTATTATTAATTTACTACAAGCTATTGTTGAAGTCCATAAACTAGGGTTTTAATCTTAGTCAATGTTGACAATCTCTTAAAGGTTGAACGATGATTTTTAAAAAATACTACTAACAAATATCGTGGAATCATACCCTTTCCCACCTTCAGATTTTTTATTTTTATTTTTTTGCCACAACTTTCATGATCAGGTATATTAATCGTTGGTCATTCTTCCTCCTTTAAATTATGGGTTTTGACTTATAAGTTGGGATAAGAGAAAAAAAGGAAAATGTATGGAAATTGGGATATGAAGAAATTTGGAATAACATAGTCAAATGAAAACTTTTCGTATAATTTTATCCAAAAAAGAAAACAAGAAAACTTTTCGTATAAAATGCAAAAAGAAGAAAAAAAAAAAGTTGAAATCAGACCCTCCTTGTAAATTTCAATTCTTCCCATCTCCTTTTTTTTTTTTTTTCTTTTGCTTGTTTCATACCAAATCAACATATATAGCAATTTCATGGGGGTTAACTCGCGCACTTAAAAACAGAAAAAGAATTGGAACTAATAATAAACTAGAGGACGGTCACAGGGACGACTTCAAAAATAAAAAGCTGGAAACAGGAAAGTGGGAAACGATCGGATCTTCCTTGACTTGTGATGTGTCACATGAAAACTTTTTTAAAAGAATGGCTTTGGGCTTTGGTAGGTAGGTAGGTAATAAGTAACGGCTTTACGATGACTAAAACAACGTCGTCTTCTGTAGAAAAATTCCACTCCCCGATTTTAATTTTAATGAAAACCAAGTCAAGCAGTACATGCAAATCAAATACATTATACATATATATATCAAAATAGTAAAAATTAAAATTGCAAGAGCAGAGTGCTGAAACGAAACGAGTGAGAATTGAGATTAATAAGTCAAATAAAGAGTGGAGTTTATATAATACTTTATACCAAAACTATATATATATCCAATTGCATTAATGCTTTTTGAGTCAATGGCGGGATGATTATGGCACACGCCAAGGTAGAAGAATTGACTAATTATGAGGGATATGAATATTTTTGTTATCTTTTTGCTCAGAAACATTATACTATACACATAATATTGTATTTAACAGGCAAAAAGATTAAGGGTTACAACTTACAAGTAATATTGTATTGTTTGATGGCAAAATATATATGAGTACTGTAGTCTCGTGGGGGATAGCGTTTGGTTTGCAGGTGCGGGTGTGAAACACATGCCAGCTTTGATTACCAAGTCGTGTAATGATTTGAAATGTTTTCTTCCTATTCATTTCACATGCTTGCGTGAAACACATGCTTTGATCATTTTGGGATCACCATTTTATATTAATATATAATAGAAATTCAATATATGAAGTTGCTTAGTTCCTTACAGTTTTTTAGCTGAAAGATAAAAACTTCAGATTATTATATATATTGGGTCAGTGCCTCAGTGGATGAAATTTCATCATATGATGATTAATTGATACCCTATCATTTTTTGGGGAGACTAAGAGGATGTGGATTCATATGAATATGGGTATTGGGTAACGTCAATGAGCTTAATTTTTTTCCCTAAGAGTCTATACTAACATTCACTAAAGAAGTTGGGCAAAGATTTGAAAGGAAAATAGAGGAAAGAAAGGCATTGATCAAGGCAACTAGGTTTTCATAGAAATCAAAGTGTACAAGAAAAGTGATCCCCTTCCTGTGAAGTGGGAACTATTCCCTTTTCCCTTTTTTTTTTAAATCATATTTGAGAGTTGAGACAGAAACTTGCATGGAATATAGAGGGGACACTTGGTTCCTTATTGATCACGGTCTTTTTTCTCCGTTTTTTTTTTCATTTTTTTTTCTTAATATTTGGGAACACAAACGGTGTCGTTTGCTACCTTTCAAAGAAGAAAAAGAAAAAAAAGAACAATCGGCAAGAATATATATAAAAAAAAAAAAAAAAAAGAGAATAAAGAATAGGTAGTAATTAAGAGGGGAAAGAAGGATCTGGAAAGTGGAACCTGGACATGTGGGTCTCTCCATCAATGGGTTATATATGGGATGCCTCTCCTCTTTCTTTTCCATATTTCTCTTCTTCCTTGTCCATTAACTCTCTAATTTCCTTCTCTTTTTCTCTTTCTTTCTTTCTTTGTCATCTAAATTTCTATTCTCTCTTCTTCTGAGATTAATTAATCCACTGGTAAAAAAATAAGGAAACCGATCGAGCATAAAACAAATGTGAAGTTCTTAAAAAATGTGTCAGTCTAAATGATCAACTAATTGTTGCTGCATTGTACATGTGTATACAAGAACCACACATGCATAATGACAAGTGTCATGAAATTGAACATTTATCAGAAGAGAAACATTTGATTTTAAACAAAAAATAAAAATGAACGAAGTAATTTAAAAAAATTGAAAGAAATAGATTATTAGATTGGACTGTCCAAACTCCAAAGTCCAAACAGGCCAGCACTATATAACTCTATGATCTCAATTCTCACTATAAACAATATATAAAATGGTAAATCCAAAATTAAGATATTATTGAGATTTTTCTTTTTGAGATATAATAAAATTTTTATTGATGACAACCAGATTTACCGGCAAAAAAACAACAACATATTTGGGGAACAAAACTTAATTAACATAATTTTCTAACTCAAATTACAAACAGACCAAAGGAAATTATATATTTTCAACATTGTTCGGCCACCAATCAATCACTACTCTCAAAATAACAAAAACAAAAATGAAAGTACCTAAAATAAAAATAAAACGAACAACAACTCGCAACCCCTTACAAATACACGTAATATAACTATAACCACACTGCTCAAACAAGACAGATAGTTAACCCTACCTATTTTGAATCTTCAACCTTTTCTAATCCATCAACTACTCCAAATTAATTTTCTTAGGAAGCACAAAAATAGTAGTAGACAATGAAACAAAACTAGTATGAAACAAGGCAACAAAAACACCCAAACTATATGAGAAATAAAGAGAATAGTGAATGGAAATTCTCTTTTATCCATCATGACCTTTTAATTCAATTAATTTGTTAATAATAACCTTATCGTCATCGACAAATTATATACCCAGTAATTTACCAACCTCAAGCATATTGTGAGCTTCATTTCTCAGTAGATTTTATTAAAATAATGATATTTTAAAAAATATTAAAAAAAATCTTGGGATTGACATTATATGAATAATCAGTCTCTTGATTGATGTAGTGGTCAATTCCACTAATAATTTCTCATGGTACAAAAAGAAATTGAACACCGGTACTGAACCATTTATAATTGGTACCTACTTGGCCAGGCACATCATTGATTTCTCACCTAAGCCTCCTATATCGATTAATGGCCGAATGTGATTTTTTTCTACCCGTGGGGTCAAAGAACTACGTATAGCACTTTGGCACATTTTTATCGTGTATATCATTTTTTCCCTTTAATCTCTTAAATTTAATTATATATATACGTTTTAATTTTGCAAACACCTAATTCTTTAACTACTACCATTTGAAATCATACTGTCAACATTTTATATTAAATTAATGAAATTTAGATAAAAATTAAACAAAAATTCTCCTAGTTAAGGTCATGTTTGGTGCACCATTTGGGTCGATTGGGTTGGTTAGTGGCCCAAACGGCCTACCAAACACTTTTTTACGGTGGGATCAGTTGGCCTCCATTAAACACATATTTTACAACCATCGAGAATATTCTCATTTGTACAGTAACAAATCTAACACGTAGAGTAACCAATTTTACTCTCACCGAATCAATCTCACCGGTGTACCAAATAGGGCCTAAGGGAACATTATACGGTGTCAGTTGAATTTAACAGAGTATATATATGCGGGATTAAGGGTTGACATACGTTCTTTAGAGAATAATTTTTATATTAAATACAAGATTAATTAAAGAATTGGGTATCTATCAGCACCTTAACTCGTTTTTGGAAGTCTAAATTTTAATCATCCGTAAATAAAATGTAGTATAGTAGTGATTTTATATGATCTTCACAGCTAAATATTGTATATACTATACTATACTACATTTTATTTATATATATCTATAATTATTATATGTTAATCATATTGATTCAATTTTTTAATTAAGGCAAAAAAAATTATAAAAAATGGGTTAGTCTAAAGAAAGAGAACAGAACGGACCACAGTCCACACGATCCAGCAGTACAATGAGGCACAAAAAGACTGATAAAGCAAAATGGCCAAGCGAAGAAGAAACCAATTAAAGCGCAAAATAAAACAAACAAGGACCATCTAATATAATGATATCGAACCAAACAATTTCGAGGAACAGAGAAAGAACAAAAAGACTTCGTAATCTCCTTTCAACCAACATACAAGAAGAGTACTATTATAAAAAAAAAATAACATACAAGAGAATCCTATAGTACTGATCATTCAAATTATTTGATACACATACATATTGGATATGGATATCCCAAAATACTTTGTAGTAAATATCTTTAAAATTTCCCTTTTATGGGCCCATATATCTATATATACTAGTTTTAACTTTCACGTGTGTGCCCAACGTGTTTAAATGAAATATTCATATGAAATTATGATAACATCTCTATTAAATTATGATTACACTATTTTTTATGATCCCATTATGAAATTTTGATAACCTTCCTATGAAATTTTAATAATGATACTCTGAATTTCGAGAACCTTTTTATAAATTTTTTTTAACCTTCTTATGAAATTTTGTTAACCTCCCTAAAAAATTTTGAACACCTCAATATGAAATTTTGATAACCAACACTATGAGATGTTATCTTCTCCATATGATATATTGATAACCACGTTATGAAAATGTAAAAACCTCCCTATGAATTGTTAGTAACCACACTCTGAAATTTTGATAATCACACTATGAAATTATGATAACCTTGTTATGAAATTTTAATAAATCTTCCTATAAAATTTTGATATAAACCTCCCTATAAAATTTTGATAACTTTCTTCTGAAATCTTGATAACTACAAATTTTAATCACCTCCCTATGATTTTTTGATAACCTCATTATGAAATTTTGTTAATCTCCCTATGAAATTTTGATAACCCTTTTATGAAATTTTGAAAACTAAACTATGAAATTTTGATATCCTCCCTAAAATTTTGATTACTCCATAATAAAAGTTTAATAACCTTCCTAATTTGGTAAGCATACTATGAAATTTTGATAACCTCCCCAGAAATACCACTATGAAATTTTTGTAATCACATTTTAAAAATTTGATAACCTCTTTATGAATTTTTGAGAATTTGATAACCTCTTTATGAAATTTTGATAACCTCTTTATAAAATTTTGTTGACCCCTCTATGAAATTCTGATAATCACATTATGTAATTTTGATAATCTCGCGTTGAAATTTTGATAACAACACTATGAAATTTTGATAATCTTCCTATAAATTTTGATAATCTGATCTCTATGAAATTTAGATAATCACTCTATGAGATTTGATAACCTTCTATTAAATTTTTGTACTCCTTATGAAATTGAGACTTTTATAACCTTCATATAAAATTGGAAACAAAGATAAAAGGCAAAATAAAATAGGACGTTGGAAACACAAAGCCAAATTGGCTTTCTTATAATTTAATATATGTATTATATAATCTAATAATTAATAATGGAATAATTTATTATTAAAAAAATAATGAAATAATTAAAATATTATTTAGTAATGGCAATTTAGAAATATGTTTTTTTTTTTAAAAAAAGAGTACAATTGGAAATATATTTTAAAAATAAGGGTACAATCGGAAAATATAAAGTTTCCCCTTATTCGTACTTTTATATATAGTATATAGATATAGATATATGTGTGTGATTTATCATGTATTATAATGTATATATTTTTCTTTTTAAAAAAAATATTGAGTCATTTGTTAGAGTTATCATGAATTATTACTAGATACAATTACAAACCTATCAGAACCAGATACGCTATACGGGTCGGATTTGCATTACTCAAAGTAAATTAGTTCTGAATATCAGATGTGGTGACTTTAATTACAATCCTTTTACTCGGACAAGTGCTATACTGTTGTGCATAATATGGACTTAAACACCAAGTTGATTCCACCCAATAAGAGCCACGCCAAGTCTAGTAAATAAGGGCCAACAAGACCATGTTAAATTATATAAACAAATGAGCAATTAGAAATTATGAAACAAAGGTATATACTTATTACTTATGCAAGTGCTCGTGCATATAGAGACTTGGAATTTGGTAGGGGTCGTTTGACATCGTTTTCGTTAATTTGTTTTTTTGTTTTTGTTTCGTTTTCGTTTTGTTTTTGTTGTGCTGTCAATTTTTGAAAACAAAAACATGTTTGGATATACAATTTGGTTGTATGTTTTTAAATAAAAAAGTAAAAGAAAAAATGGTTAAAAAGCATGTGAGTTACTGTTCATCATTCTACTCCTGTGTTTTGGAAGTGTTTTGGAAAAACATAAAAACATAAGGGGCCGTTTGGCATCGTTTTCGTTTTTTTGTTTTTTGTTTTTGTTTCGTTTTCGTTTTGTTTTTGTTGCGTTGTCAATTTTTTGAAAACAAAAACATGTTTGGATATACAATTTTGTTGTATGTTTTTAAATAACAAAGTTTAAAAAAAAAAAGTAAAAATGTGTGTGAGTTACTGTTCATGACTGTGCTTCTGTGTTTTGAAAGTGTTTTGGAAATACATGAAAGCACAAAATTTTTGCTTCCACTTTTTTCCAAAATACTGATTCTGTTTTCAAAATTTTGAAAACAGAAACAACCTGCCAAACATGTTTTCACTGTTTTGTTTCCAAAAACAGAAAATTGGCAACAGAAAAACAGAAACAAAAACAATGCCAAACAAGCCCTAAAATTTTTGCTTCCACTTTTTTTCCAAAATACTGCTTCTGTTTCCAAAATTTTTTAAAACGGAAACAGCCTGCCAAACGTGTTTTCACTGTTTTGTTTCAAAAAACAGGAAATTGACAACAGAAAACAGAAAACAAAAATAATACCAAACGAACTCACCTTTTGTAATTAATGCAAGTTGAACACCTAACATCTATATATAGGAGGTTATGACATGTTTAAACCCACCAATCTAAGAGCAATAAAAGGCTCGTTACCCAAAAAGAAAAAAAAAACAATAAAAGGCTAAAAGGCTAGTAAACCAATAGCAATATATCCAAGTACTCCAAGAGCAAATCCTTCCCTCTAGTTTAATTCTTCTTCTCGTAATTTTTTTTTTCAAAATAGTGAATATTTAGTAGTATGGCGAGAACGTAGGTTTAATAATATTGACCGAATCTCGTTAAATTTGGTGTTCTTTCTTTTCTTTAATTTAGGGGAGTAGCTACACTTAGAGTAGTGAGGTCAATTGACCCTACTCAAATTTGGGAAATCAAAAGAATATATATAGGTAAATAGATAAATTTAAAAATTGACCCCACTTGAAAGAAAATTTGATAATATTGACCCCATTAAATTGAGAGTATCACATTATTGACCCTATTAAAATATTTAGATATTTTCACTTTTAACCCATACTATCAATTATATCTATATTTTATCTTGATAATTTCATCTTAACATTTTATAAGGACTTTATTTATTGTTTAAAGTATATAAAATTTCTAAATTCATATATTTAATACTATGCTTTCTTCTTCTAACTTCCTTTTCTTACTAGCCCTCGAACCCTTGCTCTAAAAGCTTAAATGTCAGCATTATATATACTATATAATTTTTAACTAATAAAAATATATAAAATAATAAATAAATAATAAATTAAAAATGTAAAAAAATACCTATATAAAAATAAATGTAACAAAAAAATGTACTATACAATTTTGACTCCACTGAAGTATACTTCTGGCTACGCCACTGTTTTAATTCTTATTATTTTGCTGGAGACACTCTAATCTTCAAAATTTTACAACATATACAATTATTTTTAGACCTACTCATAAAATAAACAAAATTTTATAAATCAATGACTAACTTTATGTCATGTATCGATTCCATAATGTTATTTATACCTGGAATTCTTGTTAACCCGGCCCGAATTGCGACCCAACCCGAAATTTGTGCAGCTACGAATTTTATGGATTTTTCCTAAAGGTCTGTGATGGAAGCGGAGGGATCAGGAATATATTTACATGTCACAGCCTGAGGGATTTATTGATTCTGAGAATGAAGACCATGTGTGCTTATTGCAGAAGTCCTTGTATGGTTTGAAACAGTCTCCTAGACAGTGGTATAAGAGGTTTGACTCATTTATGGTTTCTCATGATTTTGCTAGAAATTAGTATGATAACTGTGTGTACTCTAAGATGTTGTCTGATGGTTCATATATATACTTGCTGCTATATGTTGATGACATGTTGATTGCAGCCAAGGATTTGGCTGAGATTAATAGCCTGAAAGCTTTGCTAAACAGTGAATTTGAGATGAAGGATTTGGGTGCAGCGAAAAAGATTTTGGGTATGGAGATTTGGAGGGATAGAAAAGCAGGTTTGTTGTATGTATCTCAACAGAAATACATCGAAAAGATTCTGCAATCTTTTCAAATGGATAAAGCCAAACCGGTTAGTACCCCTTTAGCTGCACATTTTAAACTTGATGCTAGTGCTTTACCTAGTTCTGATGATGAAGTTAACTACATGAGTAGAATACCATATTCTAGCGCAGTAGGCAGCTTGATGTATGCTATGGTTTGCACTAGGCCAGACTTAGCTCATGCTGTTAGTGTGGTCAGTAGGTTTATGAGTAATCCTGGTAAACCTCATTGGGAGGCTGTTAAGTGGATTATGCGATATTTGAATGGAACGAAGAATGTCTGTTTGGTTTATGGTTCTGATGGCAATTCTGGATTGATTGGTTATGTTGATTCTGATTATGCTGGTGACCTTATTAAAAGAAGATCTTTAACATGTTATATCTTCACCCTGTATGGTTGTGCTAATAGTTGAAAAGCAACTCTTCAAGCAACTACTGAGGCAGAATACATGTCATTGACTGAAGGTATTAAAGAAGGTATGTGGTTGTATGGTCTTGTTGATAGTTTGGGTTTGAATGTTTCGAAGCCTGTTATTTATTGTGATAGTCAGAGTGCTTTGAGTTTGGCGAAAACCCTGTGTATCATGAAAGATCAAAGCATATTGATGTTAGATTGAATTTTATTTGTGATGCTTTGGATAATAAGGTGGCCACTATAGAGAAGATTCCTACAGCTGATAATCCTGCAGACATATTGACGATGCCGTTGACAACTGACAAGTTCAAGCATAGCTTGGACTTGGTAAATGTTCGCATAGCATGAAGCCCTTAGGGGCTTGATTGGCAGAGAGGGAAGCTTGGCTTATGTTGGTGATTTGGTAAACTTAAGTCAAGGTGGAGATACTTCGATTGGGTTATGTAGAATTCAAGTCAAGGTGGAGAATTGTTATTTGTGCCTGGAATTCTTGTTAACCCGGCCCGAATTGCGACCCGGCCCAAAATTTGTGGAGCTACGAATTTTGTGGATTTTTCCTAGAGGTCTGTGATAGAAGCGGAGGGATCGGGCCGAATAGGGACTAAATACCCTATGTTTATATAAGGGGTCTATATCTTGTATTCTTATGTATTGTTTTCTCCTAAATTAATAAGAATTTCTGTCTGCCCATGGACGTAGATCAAATTGATCGAACCACGTAAAATCTTCTTGTTCTTGTTTATTGTTTTAGACTAGTTTAATCGCAACACATAATAATTACCACAAAATAAAGTTCATAATACATATCCTTTATTATTCTGGCCAACAACAAAAAAATCTTTATTAATTAATACACAATATCAAATAGCAACCAAGTTGATTAATTACTATAATTTGGCAATTTTCTTAAGAAAACATGCATGGTCTTACAAAAATAATGAAAATAGAAACAAAAATGAGTCATGAGTAGGTGCTATAAACAGTTCAACACATGTTCTTGCCGGTGAAATATATGGGACCTTTTTAATCAATAGTTAAGGCATGCATGAGCTAGTAAGACTAAGATAGTTACTGTGATTATTATTCTTTGACCTGATTCCCTCTTCTCTTACCTAATTTTGCTGCAAAATCTTTCCTTTTCCAGTCCCTTGAATATTACATCTCAATTCGTTTTATTATTATTATTATATATATATATATATATATATATATATAAAACAAAAATAATTGATTAGGATCCGCTAAACAATTAGAAGTCAGCCAAATGCCTAACCATTTCTTTTCTTTCTGAGCTGGCTATCTTCTTATTGTATGAGTAAAGCTACAGCCTCAATACCAACCTTGCTTACAAAACATAACAAAAATCCTTAAATCCCTTTTGTTAATTTCTAATATATATGTTTTTAATTAATAAAATGGATGCAAGATTGGTTGTTCAACTTAAGGTTGTTCCAGGCCCAAATTTTAGAAAGGTCATGACATTATCAATGATCGAGTGGCAAGAGTTTATTCTTTAAATCTTGCGGATTGAGAAAACAACAATTGGAGCAACTTTTCCGTAGATAAGGTCCAATGTGACTTAATTTTGAAGTAATCAAAATCC